>QVOB01025657.1:0-12784 GCA_014839585.1 Pseudomyrmex concolor
ATATATATATATATATATATATATATATATATATATATATATATATATATATATACACACGCACTGTTCTCGAAATTACGTGGCAAATTCGCTAAACTTCATTAAATGTTCGGGTCATCAGGTCGTGTCAATCGATAGCTAATTAAGTAGCAAATATAATATCCGCTATTGACGTCAATTGTTTTTGTTTATATGCACGCGAAAAAAATAAACCAATGTTTGCGGCAATAATTGGTACTTCGATTTCCACATTGTTATTTGTTCATTTGTCGTCATTTTATTTCGATGTACTAACGGAGAAACAGAGATTACTCCGAGAGATACATGTAATATGCATCACCCCGAGATGGGGATAAAATACATCGGAGCGAAGTTTCATTTCGATAAAGGAAAACGAGACCCGACTCGCGAGAAGTGCAGAAGAGCCAAGAGTTTTGCCTCGTGAAGAAGAAACGTATGCGCATCGCATTAATGTTGAAAGAAAAGCGCTCGGGCGCTTCTCATCACGGAGCCATAGAACGCGCCGCGGTTGCATCTCGCCGCAATTTCTTGAAAAGCATCAGAGACGAGCGCGTCGCCGGCGTAATTGAAGCTATCACGAGCACGCGCCGTTTTTAAACTCAATTTGCACTCTATGTTGCGTGTAACAGCGCGCGAACCGCTCTCTTTTTCTCTCGGCGCTAGTTGACCCTATGAAAATGACCGCGATTTAAAATACGCCACATTTGTGACAAATTGGCATCAGCCCGACGCTGATGAGCCTTCCGAATGGATCATGCAAAATAGATCAGCCCGACTCAGTTGAGACGTCGAGATCCAATTAATGCATCTCTCAAAGATACGTGCGAGAAAATGTTGGTCATAAACCCCAGAACTGAACAGTATTGTGCAATTTTTATTTAAGCTTCATCCTCCGAGATATTGATGTAAATATCTGTAATTTATTTCTTGAAGAATATAATGAAGAAACGCGCGTGAAAACGTATTATTTCGTAACTATATCAGAAATAATCACTTCCTACTTCGTAATTTCTACTTTGTATTTTCTGCGACTTTTTTTTCTACCAATGCTCCATTTTTAAAATATCGAAATTAATTAATTTAAAATATTGATTTTTACAAGACACAGCGCATTGTGAGTTGCACATAAGATATATTTGCGAGACCAATGCTAATTGGAACCCGCAAAACTGTTTCTCCATCAAGTTCGCGGTGCGTTTCCATAGTTTCTTGTTTATGTTCGGAGTATTCTCCCTACTGACATTCGGTCGAATGGATGCTCTCGACCGAGTCAAGAGATAGATCCGTTTTCTGCGGTTTCGTCATGTAGGGCGATGTCTTAGCATAAAACAAAGTGCTGTTTGTTCAATACTCTCGCAAAACCGTCGAAACAGAACGTTGTTTAGGCGTTTTCTTTGAACGATTCAACCCATATAATCCTTCTTGTCTCGGCAGATGAAGGGAAGTCGAGAATTTCTCTCTTTCTCTCTCTCTCTCGCCCTCTCTCTCGTGAAGTAAGCCGCGTTCTCGGTTTTTCTTTTTGGAGAAGAATTGTTTACATAATTCAATCTTCTTCTTTTGCGCAATTCGATTGCCGCGATAGACTCTCGAGATTCTTCGACCTCTCTCGTCTCGTGCCAGCATGTTCGCGCGCGTTCTCTACATACGCGCGCTTTACTCGCAGTTTCCGCTTGTTATAATACGCGTGACAAATCCTGAGCCGACGGAATTGCGATTGTAATGAACGGTCTTGTTATGCGACGCCAACCGATTCTGTTCGGAGGAACGATGTGGCATCCACGGAAATCGATAACCATTAGCGTGTGCGAGTACGACAGCAATGTACACGCGAGTATGCATGTATACAGGTTCACCGCATTCACACGATCATTTATATATATTTGCACAATTTCTCTCATTTATTTGTCGAAATGTACAAATACATACATGTGCGTATGTACACAATCACAAATTTAAAAGCATGTGCAAAGTGATTCTAAATAAAAGTAATGCAAACAATTTTAGAAGACGATTCTTTGTCGAAAATTAAAGTTTTTTATGTGAACATTCAAATATTCTTATACAAATATTCTCTTATAATCATTACAATTATTCTTATATTTCTTCTTGAAGAGTTACATTTTTCTAATTAAACAATGAGATAAAAAAATTAAGGTTTTTTTTATTCTGGAATTTTTAATAAGTTAAAGAGAAGTGAAATAAAATTTGATGAAATTTTCCACTAGTTAAAAAATTACTTATTACTTTTTTTGTTTTTTTTTTTTGTTTTTTTGTTTTCAATTCTCCCGTATCTCGTTGTAAAAAGATCAAATTTGCAACGTTGACATTTTTTATTAGAAGCTTTAAAAAGTCGAAATGTGATCGTCTAAAAATCAAGCTCTTTCTAATAATTAGAAAGAGCTTGATTTCTGAAACTTTTATAAACCTTTTTAAGAAACTCTTTCAGAAATCTTTAGAAACTTTTTTTATTTCTTAGCGTTTCATCTCTTCATAACGAACATTAAAACAATATTAATAAGTATTCTTTTTGGAATAGTGCTTGTCACATTGCAGTTTTTTACTTTGTTCAAAATTTTGAGAGAATATAAAAACCTGATTATTTATTTTATATTTTGGAGGAGTGTAACTTCTCAAAAAAAAAAAAAAAATTGTAAGAACCTATGTTTGTATGAAACACCATCTTTTTGACAAAGAATCTCTTAAAATTCTTCGCATTTATTTAAAATCACGTTGTATACATGCAATGAAAAAGATATAGATATTGTTAATAATATTCGCCACTGTATTAAAAAGCTATTTTTTTCAACAAAAAAAAAGAGAGGACATTATATTATTCTACATTTTCGCATTTTCACATCAGGTCTGGTACTGTAATTTCCGATACGTTTCTGAAAAATGTACATGAAGGCTCGCATACACACGTGTGCAGACGTAACGAGCGTTTCTAAAAGGAACACACGTTTGCGACAAGGAGAGAAGGATGAACAGAATGACGTAGTTAGACCGCGTGGAATCGTCGGCGTACGCGGTGTGTCCCGAGAGACGGAGTGTCGCTGACAGGTTCCTCGCGCGACGAATGCCGCGAGAAAACTTTAATGCACATTGCCGAGCCGGGGGGCTGTCATAGTTGGCAAATGCGAACCAATCTAAGTTAATTTGTCCTGACGCGGACGTCAGACGCGCGGACTGTAGTGGCGAGAAAGTAGTTCGAGAATTTTCTTGCACGACATCTTCTCTCTCTCTCTCTCTCTCTCTTTCTTGTTTTTCTCGATAAAATTTCATGTTATTCATCTTGGATTCGCAAAATTATATTTTTGTCGCGATTTTTTTCACGAGAACATTATTTATTCGCTTCCGATCGATACGTTTGCATCCTCGACTAACAAATTATTCGTGCAAATATATTATTTTGCTATTTTCAAAAGATATAAGAAAGTTAAGTGAAATTTGTTAAATATTAATTAGACAGACATCGTGATATATATATATAAATCTATTTCCAACTTTTATTTCGGAAAAAAAACCCAGCCAAACTGCGCGCTCCATCAGACTGTTTCAAATTTTATTGGTAGTCTAATATTTCACTCGAAGGGTCCTAAAACGTTCGCGTGGTGGTTTCTCCAAGGAGAATACGGTATTCCTCTCACGTTGAGGTACGAAGAAGCGGAAGTAATAAAAGCGCGGTCAATATCGAAAGAGATCCAATCAGCAAACGCGGCTTTATCACCATTCGTCTCGCCTTATCCGTGCCGTACTCTCCCGCTCGTCGTGCTGCGATTGGTTAACTGTAATAGCTCTCTCTTTAAAAACCATCAATGCCTCGATATTTCTATCCTGAAGCTTTTCATTTCAATATCTCCGTCAGACAATCGGTTTCAATCATTAATTCAGCGTATCTAGCTGCAGTGTGGTTGTGCAATATTTTTTTTTTTTATCTTGAATATAATGAATATAAATTTCATAAATAATACGATAACGTCGAGAGGAGAAAATTACGAATGAAATAAGAACAAGCTTTTGCATTTTTAGAAAATTTAAGTACTGTTACTACGACAGAGAGAAAAAAGAATCGAGTTGCGAGAGCTATTAACATTTTTTTTCTATCTAATGCATATTCTTTGCTATTGAAAAACCACAGTTTTAATTATGAGGTGTAATAATAAACGAAACGTCTATAGGATAAAGTGGTTTGCACGAACTATCTTATAAAAAATCGAAAATGTCTCGAAAATACAGATATGTTTATACAATGCATATATTCTTTGCTAATGAAAAACAACGTATGATGTTTTTAATTAAGAGATGCAATAATAAACGAAATATATCTATAGAAAATAAAGTAAACTTATAAAAGTACGAACTTATAAAAAGAACAAAATGACACGCCTCAAAATATAAATGTATTTATATAATGCATATTCTTTGCTACTGAAAAACTGCACGTGGTTTTAATTAAGAGATGTAATAATAAACGAAACGTATCTAGAAAATAAAGTGATTTATACGAACTTCTTCATAAAAAGTCTAAAATGATATATGTCTCAAAATATAGATGTATTTATATAAAACGCATATTCTTTTCTACTGAAAACCTACATGTGTTTTGAATTAAGAGAAGTAATAATAAACGAGACATAATTATAGAAAATAAAATGGTTTACAAATTTTCTTATAAAAACTAAAAATGATATACATATGTACATATATCATTTTTAGTTTTTATATATCAAAATATAGATGTATTTATATAATGCATATTCTGTGCTATTAAAAACCCACATATTATTTTTAACCAAGAGATGTAATAATAAACGAAATATTCATAGAATAAAGTGGTTTGCACAAACTTTCTTATAAAAAATAAATGATGCATGTCAAAATACAATTAGGTATATATTTATATAAATACATGTGTAATATTTTTACCATCAAGATTTATATTGCCGTGCGCATAAAAAAAAAAAGAACATTTGACAGTTCTCCTTTTTTTTCCTCTTATAATCGAATTATCTTAATTGCCGGCGTGTGTTAGGTTCTTGCGGGTTAAGGGTTAAGGGTCGATTTCAAGAGATGTGCTGTAGAAAGTCGGGTAAGAACGGAAAAGGGTCGGATATCCTTTTTGTGGCGAACATCGCTTTCATTCTACGCTTTTTCCATCCCTTCGGCTATCTTCCTTCTCTCGCCGACGACGGCTTTCATCCAATTTCCCCTTGTCTTGAGAAGCTTCACGCTCACCGCGCGGCCGGCGCTTAAATGGAAGTGCTCTTTCGTGCGACGTTCGACACCCGCGAGACCTATTGTCGACCCCGGGATTGACAGCGTCCTCGACGCGCACAGTCCAGCGTCACAGTGATTTTCTCTAAAGTTGCGTTCCCAAGAGACACAGGCGTCATATCCCGTTCGGCTTCTACCGCTGGGATATCCATTCTTTCAATTTTCTACTTACAGACAGGATTCCCGTCGCGCTTAATCTTCTCGCTCGCACAATCAGTTAATTGTTACAAAATCTCGGAAAGAGAGTACACCGTACATCTTCCGTTAACTTAATTTTCTCGCAAACGTCGTGATCGATGAGGAAAACGACGGCATTTCTCGTAGCTTTCACGTTAATGCAAACGACGCCGTTCTCGACGTGCTTGTATCGTGTAGATTTTACGAGGTCAGAAACATATCACTAGCAAGATTGAATGTCCGCACAGCCCGCGTTTGAAAGATGACTGGTGGCTTGGTTACAGTCGGAAAAGTTTGACCGCAAGCCCGCGAGCTGAGCTTTACAAGCTCAAGAACTACGAAAATTACTTTGGCCGTCCGAAGATTCACTTTGCGGAGCGAACGGACCGCTCTACTTCGTGAAACGCTGTATTGTATATGTTGCCCGTGCTTAAAGCAAGTTTTGTGCGTGAATAAAGACCGTTGCCGCAAATAGCAATTAGAATTAATTAGAACTTAGCTTAATTAAAGCCCGAATTACTATTTGCCGCGCTATAAGCCAAATTTCCGGGCGCAATCTATTCATGACGCGTTGCCACAGTTAAAACAACGCTCTGTAAATGATGCACGTCTTAACTGCGGAAACCATCGATGTCGCCAAGGCAATTTTCCAGCGTCGGTCGATATAGATTAATCTCTGTCTCTCTCTTCCTTTCTCTCCCTCTCTTCCTCTCCCCCTCTGCGGCTTATCTACATATCTCTCGACCTTATCAGGCGCCGAAATAATCGGATATCGGATTCATCCACGCGGCTTACGCGGATTGCTTACGTGCGCGCGAGGCATAGCGAGCAGAGTTACAATTAACTCTTAATGAATATTTATGACGCGCCGGCCGACAAAAATTACGTCGCTCATTGAGTTAAAACCGCAGACAATAGGACTTATTTTCCAACGCGTGAAAGTATTCGCCGGGGCGAAGTAACGCAGTCGCGAGCGAGACGCGCCGCGCAAAAAGTTGGCAACGAGTTTTGCGGAGATGGAAGCGGAGACTCCGCGACTCCGAGGAAAATGCAACCTCCGTTTCGTGCGCACAACCCGCGTGCATGAAGAGATACGGAACTGGGGCTAACGGATAGAACAGACGAGACAGAAATTATTTCGCGAAATTGTCGTCACGAAATGCATTTAGAAATTTAACAGAACATTTTCTTCGGCGTTTTGAAATGAGAAAAGAAGCGGCAACTCTTTGGAAAGGTTTAATTATGTGGTAAATAAAAAAAACACGTGTCGTCAACAAAGTTCTGGCACACATGTAAGAATTGTTTTTAATTTTTTATAAATAAAAAATGAAGAAACGCGATTGCTGTAACGCGTTCCTTAAATAAACAATGAACTAATTACGCATTTAATAGAACGCAAGATTGTTTCCGATATGTAGTCTTCGCGATAGTTAGAATCAAATACGTCAATTCGGTCTCGAGAGGCCCTGTTCGGAAGCCTCTGCAGTGAAGAGCATGGCAGGAACACATACGATATTACGTGCGTGAATCGCGCTTAGAGTAAGAGGATGCCACTTCCAACCTCGGTATATACTCACGAGATATGATTCGCGAGGAAGGGAATTGAATGCGAAATGCTAGAGAGAGCGTCAGAATGTGCGACACGACCGCGGAGTTGCGTGGAGCGAATTTTCCCGCGCCGGTGCACGCGCGCGATACGACATTTATGGTGTCCGCAATGACGTGGCTCGGTGTAACAATAGCACCGGCGACCGGCGGCATGTCCTGATTTCGCGGCTTGCCAGATGAACTTCGCGAATATAAAGATAAAACATTTCGTGCGCGGAGCACAGAAGATAACGCACACATTATCAGACACACGCGTTATTGCAGGCAACTGCGTAGTTACCCCTCGCCGTAGTTGACCTCACACGTCTCTGATAGATCTCTGTGTAGACGATATGTGTAAATAATGTGTGGCACTTCGGAATATTACACATATACGATATAAAAGTATTGACACAGCTTTTAAAGGAACGAGACAAAACTTCGAGATAAACTTCTCTCTCTCTCTCTCTCTCTCTCTCTCTCTCTCTCAATAACAGCAGTTTTTTCGTTCCAAATATTTTAGCAGTTGCATATTTTATGTCTCATATCGGTCATGTATCGCTTTATTGACACAAATAACACACAAACACATATACAGGATGTCCGAAAAATTGACACAGCCGAAATGTGAAGACAAATTGGGTCAGTCTGAAAGTAACTTAACGATCCGGATTCTGTGTGTATGATTTTCAGCTGTGAAAATCAGCTAATCGTGTCACACGCCGTTCGTTTGATTATTCCGTCTCTCTCGTTGCCAAGAGATGAGCTATGTTGTTTTTCACAACTGAAAAATTATACGCCATCTCTTCGCTCACATTAATCAATTAAGTATTGTGAATTTTGCAAAATGGTAAATGACTCTTTAGTTTAGATTGACCCGATCTTTACACTTCGATTGTGTTAAAATTTCTCAGACACCCTATGTAAACAGAGCCCTCCTATACAATAATCAAGAGGCAGTGCCTCGCGTACGTATGTACATACGGTAGAACTTCAGTTATTTCGAGCATCACAATTTCGACTTCTCCCTTAGACGGACGGGTCAATAGTTTCCCGCACTATTAATAATTCCCCGATGTTCCCCGATGTTCCCCGATTGCGTAACTCGCAAAATGCGCGTCATTCTAGGAGAGAAAGAGAGAGATATCTTTTGCCTCTTGCTATCAGTCGATCGCTAACTAAAAAGGGAAGAAAATAATTTCGAATTCTAGGAAGAATCGATCCTGCGCGCTCGAAATTTCTACTATCTGATTTTACATAATGTATGTTCTTATAATAGGAACAGTATACTGTTAATGTATTTGAGTTTGTTATCGAGCATCGCGAAACAAATATCTACATCTGCGAATTGCGACTCGCGTCGCAGTTTGGCAACGATAGGGCGTGTTCTACATGACGATCATCGATCATTATAAGCAGATTTGCATAGCGAAGCGATATCCGGAATTTTGTCCGTCGAAGTGACGACCAAATCTACTAATATCCGCTAACATGTTAATATGATTTGTAACTCTACCGTGCGCGCCCCAGATGAGACCGTGCTGAATACACACTTATCCGATACGTACGTCTATTAATATTATTATCATATCAGTATTATTATATTTCAACGTGCGAAGATACATCATACGTGCTTGCCTAATTAATGCAATGTCGCCGCGACGTTTGAAGCATGTCACGACGTTATAAGAAAAAATGCATTACGGAGATGCTCTCGTGGTATTTCGCGTTGCGGAGGTGAATCCGTTCAAAAAAATAAAAATAAAAATAAAACCCGCGCGTATTCTTTGAAACGTATCACACTGTATTTAATGAATACATTAGTTGATTCTCGAGCGGTCTGCTTTGCTGACCGATAACTGACGACGAACATCAGAAAGACGGCGGCGTGATATAACGTCGTGACATGCTTCAAAGGGTTAAACGTCGCGGCGACATTACGGTTGCATTAATTAGAGGCAAGCACGTCGGAGACTTATCGCTAATGAAACTGCTACTTGATTAAGATGCAAACGAGACGCTTCTCACGCTAGAGTACGCGCGCACGTAACCACGCGTGTCGGCTCGACCTCGAGGCCTCCTTCCCCTCGATTGCGAGTCCATAAATCTCAATCCGTAAACTCAAACACCGGCGGAATTGCAAATCGTAAGTAACAAACTGCGGCGCAAAGACTCGCGGCATCACAACGAGAGACGTCGGGTCGGGTAGCTCCGCTCTTTGTAGCGGGGAACGAGAGAGGATCGGTAAGACGTCCCGAACTACACCACCACCACCACCACCACTGCTCTCCGTCGTCTATTCCGCGCCTTCACCACTACCGTCGCGCCTTTGTCAATATTAGGTTTCTCCGTGATTACGTAATAAAGTAAACGTCGTTTTAACCCCTTTAGTCAGCGCTATCGACCGCCGCTCGAATTAGTTCGGCGCAAGTCATGTAAATTAGTCCCAAGCCGTAATTCAGGGAGTGGAAATTGGGGAAGGTGGCGGCGGCGGCAATGTCGACGGCCTTATTGCCGGTGGCGACGGGTTAGAATGCCTGAAATATTACTCCGGCAATCGAGCTGTCTAGGCGCGGTAGCGACGGCGGTCGCAGCGCGATTAAGCGAGTTTCTTTCTCTCAGGAATGGAAGGCGCTCCCAAGGTGTCGGGACCGACCAAATTACAAGAACGGTCTCCCGCATTTTCCCCGACTGAATTATTCACACGGGGACGAGCGGCGGAGTCTTGTAATCCGCAAACGTAATAATTTACACAATAAAAATTAAAAAAAAGCGCGCAAAGAATTTTGAATAAACAAAAAAAGAAACATGTTTTTACATCGAGAGAAAAAATTACTGCAACGAGAGAGATAGTTTTATTCCGCGTTGTAAATATACGATCTCTCCTTTTTTTTGTTTTTGTTTTTCCGCGTTTATAACTTCGCTTGTCATAAGAATCGCCATTCACAATCGAATCTCGAAAAAGTTGGAGGAAACTCTATACTACACACCCAATAAGTTAGACTTTTCAAGAGGAACTGAGAATCTCACACATTATTGTGCGAGGTTTCCGCTTGAACTGTAATATTTGCGCCCTTCCCAGCTGCGCGCTGCGGGTTATCGAAAACTTGCGGTGTTTCTATCCAAGTATAACTTGTGGCGAGTCTGACTCTGATAAGAGTAACGATAACTCGCGCGAGATTCAATTCGAGAAGAGAAATGGATATATCGGTATCAACACAAGTCAACAAATTTTCTTCGTATTCGAATCGCGCGGCATTTGAATAATTTGACGCTACAACAACAAGATGCGATAAATCCTCTCTCGAAAACCGATTATATATAACTTTTCAGAGTACCGCTGAAATCCTCATTTTATCCGACGATGCATGCGCTTTATCCGTCAATAAATTCGTGATAAAGCCAAAATTACGGTCAAATGAGCTATATGGAGCGTATGCACGCGCCGCAATTCGATAATCGATCTTGAATTATTGAGTGGAAGTAAAACTGCAGAACAGTATCGGGAAGAGTTTCAATCGGCAACACGGAAAGATTGAAAATCAAGTTTAATTAATTTTATTATGCGCCGAATTGCCCGATGAGAGGCGAGGCCAGAAACGCAACGCAACGCACACGCCGCTCTTTTTAATTAATAAAATGTCATTGCGAGGCGGATATACGTCTGTTGCTCCGATTGATGTTATTCGAGTACGACAAGTTTTCGCTCGGCAGACCGCTCTCTTTCTCTCTCTCTCCCTTCGACGTCACGTCGGAATACGCCATTCACGCGAATAATTACGATTCGTAAATGGACGTGCGCAAATTACTTTAAAAGAACGACGAAGATAGATCGTTTCCGTACGGATATTTTCGGTCCATGCAACCCCCTCTCTCGCCCCCATCCCCCCCGTGACGCTTATCGCCGTCCATATCGCGCCGTAAATCAACAAACTTCCGTAATGTACGATCCTATAAATACCATAACCGAAGGTGCCATCCTCTCTCGCCCTCTGTAGATACGCAGCAACGTTTACCGATTTGCACGGCGCTTACGGCGTCCGCAAAACCATCGTTCGCGGTCACTTCGCACCGTTTATCGGCGATCGCCTTGCTCGGACGCGTCTATAAATTCTCAGTCACGTCGCGTGCAACCTACGAGGCCGATCGCGACGCAATGGATCCGCAATTTTCCTCCATTTCCTTCCATTTTCTCCTTATCCCCCGGATTCGACGAAAACCGGAGAAAATTCTGCGTGCGTTCTCGAGCAAAAAAGATTTCGAGAGAAGTTATATCAATAAAACGTCGTTTTGCGATGAAAATGTGAAAACCGTTGTAATAGACATTTGTGCTCGTCCGATGCAGCGTGTAATATTGTCACTTTTGAGATGACAATCGTCGTAATTGTCCTGAAAAATCTTCTTGTCATCGATATCCGCATCAAATATTCACGTTTCATTTGTCACACGTAAGTGTTGCAACGTCAAAGCACGTTGAACGAGAGAAGAAAACAATGAAGATACCGATATTTAATCTCGAGATTAAAAAGCGCGCGGAAAAAAAAACGTCGGTTTATAAAACACTCGCTCGATCGAAAGAAACGGATATGTCGATACTCGAACGTAGTATTTTCCGGCATGTTCTTCGCGACGTATAAAGCCGGCGACAATTTTCCAAATAACTTCGATTTCGCGTGAGCGAGCCAAGTGCGCGCCAATGATGTATCGCTTTTATAACCAAGAGGATTTATCAATGTCAATTTAGCGTGCAGGAAAGCGCGCGCGTCTTGCGGCCAGCGACCCGCGCGTAACGAAGAAACGAGCGGCGGCGGCGGCGGCGGGTCCAGAGAGGGGAGGAGAGGGAGGGAGCCAGGAAGGTTAATTTTACCCGTGCCGTTATCGCGGGGACGTTAGAACGAGTGGGGTTAATTAATTGCGGACCTTTTTTAATTTGTCTTGCTAGACGCCGGGATTACCGCGAAATTTTTAAACCGATCTATATACGTACGGAAAGAGAAGCGGAAGCTCGCGGTAAATTGGAGATACTTTGTTGAAAATGCGAAGAGGGAACTTGCGGAAAATTTATTTCGCTCGGGAAAAAAAAAAAAACTCATGTGGTGATAAAGCGCGTGTACTTGTGTGTAAGACGTTCGCTCTCAGTACCTGCGGAGAAATGCACGTCATTTGCGTTATCGGAGCTATCGGAGTTCCTGGTAGTTGTTTTAGCTGCGTATATTTTTTACGCACTTACTTATACACGGGCGAGATTTGTGACGAGTTTCAAGTTGGAAAAAAGATTGCCGTACACTCATTGCCGCCGGAGTCGCTTTCTTCTGAGGAGGAAACACTTGAATCATTATGAAAAAGAGCGTGCAAGATGGGACGCAAGATTAATTGTCTTCGCTCTGAATTAAGTTATTCACTTTGTTATGGTACTTGAGCTCTATCGCGCGGCAAGATACATGGCGCATGATAAAGTAGTAAGAGAGCGGAAAAGAGCGTGAGCGTGAGGATTAATGAGAAAGAGGGAGAGTTTATGATACTCCCCGCTTAAAATTCGTCATATCTGACTGCGAGTACAGACGTACCTGTAGAATTCAAATTCGACGCGAATATTGTGCTTATGGTCGAGCATTTTTATTTTAACAATTAATGACGAAACCTCGGGCTCTTTGAGTATCAAACTAAGAAATGCAGTGAAATCCGGACATAAGAGCCATTTTTGCAAGATGTTATGCAGAAATAT
>QVOB01025658.1:0-16639 GCA_014839585.1 Pseudomyrmex concolor
TTCAGAAAATTAGACAGATTTGCTCAAAAGAGAGAAATTTGAAGTCGTAACTTCAATATATGTTGTTTTTGTCAGGCTCTTGGAGCGGAATCTGGTGACGTAGTGATACATAAATTGAAGAAAGATTTCTACTACTCGAAAAAAGAAGAATTTTCACAAGAACTGAGTATATTCTTGCGATACGTTTCAGTTTCATAAGCGAAAATTAAAAAAAAAAAGATCAAAAGAGAAGTTTAGAGGCACTGAAAGCGAGATAGATTAAATATAAAATTTATCTTCTAGTATTTATACATATCTATCTAGTATTTATACATATTAATGATCAGGAGAGAATTGGAGAGACTCACTTTTATACTTCCAATATACACGTGCACGTGCAATGTAGATAACTTAGATTTTAGATTAGTTTTGAATTGGAACTATTTCGTATATTTAAGTGATATTTGTAATTGAGATGAGAAACAATCCTCCTATATCTCGAAGCTGCAATTTTATAAGATTGGTAAGAAAAAGCACCTAACAGAAATCGCTTTTGAACATATCAAACGACATTGAAGTTTTCGAGAGTGTATAAGTTCAAAACGTTGCAATTTTTGTATATCTTTACAACAGTGTAATTTTGTGCGCACTTGTTCTTATCTTTCTATCGCAATTCCGTCCGTCAGTAAAAAAAAATAAAATACGTCCATTGATATAGAAGTATACATATAAAATAGTCTTTCTAACACATTTATATGTATATATTTATATAATGTATTGTATAAAACTCATATCGTGTGTGTATAAATAGAAGAAACGATAAATGCAGAATAAGAAATTGTACAATAAATATACACATACAGCCTAACTGATTTTAATATCACGATTTGTCATGTGTGCGAAGAAGAGTTTCTTAATCTAACTAAGTAATCTTCATTAATCTAACAAAATGCAAAATATTGTTTTTTTGCGTTCTTAATTGTATCGCAGTACTTTTTGTATTACATGATAATTATCATGCGGAACGCACGATAGATTCTATTAGATTCCACGGTGTATATATACTATCTATATGTTATACCAAACATGTCTCATATACGTATATATAATATATATATATATAATAATATATATCTATACCGTGGATATGTCTGAAACATATTGAATTTACATCACGGGCGGTTCGACATGTCGGATTAATCTCCAAATTAATTCAAGTATCATCGTACAGAGACAAGTAACTGAGAAATAGAATATTTTTGTACTTCCTGAGTTGCAATAATACTGCTGTTTCATAATGTCTTCTACTATTGTGTCGTAGCTGAACGATTTTATCATCTGATAAGTTTTTAACTCCAAGTAGCGTGTGTCCTCCTGCAAGGATAAAAATTTGTCAATATTTTGAGCGTGTCTATCAACTTGTGTTTAGTACGTTTTATTGTCGAAAATAAAATAACATCGCGTCAATTTTACTTTTTCAAATGACATGTAGAAAAATACGCTTTCGCATCGCGTGCAAAATTTTCTGGTTTCTCGTTTGCTCGGTTCTTACTCGACAGACGCGCTCTCATTCAAAAAATATACTTTCGAAGAATCTGTAAAGAAAACAAGAAATGAAATTTGCAAAATTTTGAAAACACCGAGTTACTGACATAATGTGCGATTATTGTGCCTGGATCGCTGAGGTCTTGGCGAAGATCGATGTCAGGGAGAAAAAGAAGTCGCTGCGGGCAGATCCGGTAGTAATTGTTCACGGAGGTGCCGGCAAAATTCCCAGATATGCGCGGAAGTTTATGCTCGAGGAGGTTACCACTAATTTAAGAACAATACGATTGTTCTTACTGAATGAAAGAATGAAAAGTACGACAAAAAAATCGTAGGTGAAAAAAGCTGCCGTGGCGGCGTATTGTGATCTAATTAAAGGACGTTCTTCGCTGGATGCGGTCGAGCGCGCGATTCGTCACTTGGAAAGGAAGAAGTACTTCAATTGCGCTTTCGGAGGCTCTTTAGATGCCAACGGGGAGGTCGTGATGGATGCTGCGATCATGACGGACGACTTTCGCGCGGGTTGCGTGGGCGCCGTTCGAAACATATCGCATCCCATAACGTTAGGTCTACCGTGCATATCACAAGTCTTCATACTGCGATGAGTATATTTATCTGTCTGAAAATCTCTTCAAAATTAAAAAACGATAAATATTTTTAGCCAAGAAGATTCTGCAGAATACGGAACACATGCTGATAGTTGAAACCGGAGCGCAAAAACTCGCTTTGGAGTCAGAGATGCCCAGTTTGTCGTTCGATCAGCTGATAGTAATGTCCGAGTCGCAGACGTCGTTACATGAAGAGGAGAATGACGGTAAAAATAAAGAACAACTAAAACTCGGAGAGCTATTTGAAAAAGATATTACAATTATAATGTTAATAATATATATATCAATAACAAGAAGCACAAGAAGCGAGAAGAATGGAAGAGCCTCTGCAAGATGAGAACGAACGATCCAAGAAGGATTGTGTTCCCGGATGCGTGATCGAAAGAAACGAAAAAATGAGACTGTACGAGGAAATACAAAGTCTCTTGGAAGAGATCTCTTTCGCGAAGTTGAAGGAATCTTTCGAACTTGACTTTGATTTTATACAGGTACATAACACAGAAATATTTTGTAACAATCAAATAAGACAACGCACTGATGAACAGACAATTAATACAACAGAGTAATCTGCAAAGTCAAATGACTTTGCGGAGAGATACTTTCATTTGTGATAAAAAGCTGTGAGATTCAATAATTTTGAAAAAGAATAAAGAAACGGTATATATCCCAGATCGGCGCGGTTGGAGCGCTGGCGTATGACCGGAAGAAACGTCTCGCCGCTGGAACTTCTACGGCCGGCAAATCGGGGAAACTGTACGGAAGCGTGAGCGCGACCGGCACAACGATCGGTTGTGGAATTTACGTCGACGAGACTGGAGCCGTGTCCGTCTCGGGTTGCGACAAGGCTATTTACAAATACGCACCGGCTCATCAAATTTTGCGACAATTACAGTCACAGCGGAAATCAGCATCGCCTGAACAAGTGCTTTCCGCAGTGTTCAAGAGTTTCGAGATGGAAACCGGAACAACCGACATAGGAGCGATCGCGCTAACCGCCGACGGAGTGCCGTCGGTGTCTTTCAGATGCCCGCATTTTCCGTGGGCGTATTGCGACAAAGGCTACATCCACTACGGATGCGCGAAACACGAGAAGTTCTTGGAAAAGATCGACGTTGTCGAGCGACCACTGGATTGTGTGTGCGACGAAGACGCATTTAACTAGACGGCATGTACATAGAATGTCAAAATAAACAGTTTTCACTTAAATTCACTTGCCTTTTACAAACCGTTCTTTTAATTTTAGTGGAATAGTTCTTGAATTTTATTTTGTCGCGAGTCTTATATGATATTTCTCTAAATTTTGTTAAAGATCTAAAATTAATGTACGTAATGCTTTTCTATTAGAGACTCTTCTACTCGTTTAACTTACGGGAAAGATAACGCCGCTCTTATTGTCGAATGGCCCGTACATCGAGAATGCGGGTGTCATTCCGTTGAAGTTTTCTCCGAACAGCTTGTCCATTTCGGTCAGCATCGCGTAGATCTCCAAGTGTCTTGTACTTGTGATATTTTCATACGTTACTAACTGTGAGAATAAAAGAATCCAAGTTTCTTTGTGCTCGTCAAGAGTCTTTTTATGTATCTCAAGTTACATAAAAAAAAAAAAAAAGAAGTTTATACCGAGCCGAGTGACGACCATGCAAGCAGATACGGAGTATTTTGTTTCAAAGTGTCCGCCACGGTCAGGCCTAATATTCTGTACTTTGGCATCCGGTTCGCGATCGTGTAATCAAACTTGTCGTGATAAAAGTCACCTACAAATTCAAAGACATACGTTGCACACGCGTAGAAATAATACAAAAACAATTGATTATGAGCTGAAAATAATTAAAATACTTCACTCACCGGCTTGTATGTGATTTTCTATGACTTTAAGATTGACGAAAGCAACGTCGACAACATCAGAAGTCAAGTAATTAAAGGCGGTTAAATCGTTGGACGTCGGCATTGCTAAATAACGCGAAGAAAACAAGTCTCGATTATTCTTGAACGCGATTAGCTTGAGATGTACACATGTTTGTATCTTTACAAATATGTACAATAAACTCGGTTGATAACGATCGTTTACGAGCGTTACATTACTTAATCGTAACTTCATATATCTCACCGGAAGAATTGCACAAGGAGTACAAATTGTTTGGAAGATCTGGAATTCTCGCATCGAGAACGCAGACTTGACTGAAAAATCTCGAAACGGCCACCGCGTCCGAACAGTCCCAACTTTCGTTGAAATTGTTCTTCATATACATTACGAAAATGTTCCAGTCTGACGAGAGATCGGCAATGCAAACAGATTAGAGAGACGCATAAAATATTACATATAAAGAATATTAAAATATTAAATAAAATATTGAAGTATAAAACAAACTCGTATAATAAACAGTTATAAAATATTAAACTCATACCGACGCTCCTGTATCCTGTGAAGACCGCTTTTGCGCCTTTAAGATCCATTATGGTCTTAAATCTGGAATTCTCCTTGACTATTGCCACGATTCTGTTCACACCGTTCTTCGTGTTCGTCGTCGCGGAGATGATGGGTTTGAGATTCATTCTACGAGAAAAGTTCTAATCTAAAAACTCTTAGGAGAAATATTTCTCTTCTTTGTCTGCGACGTTCGCTTACTTTCTAGCCTGAAGAAGTTCATCGGGCCGCACCATGAAGATGTCCACTTCTGCAATTCGCGCGGCCTCCATGCACATCGTTCTGCTCATCAGAACGCATTCGATCGTCGGTTCCACGCCGTATGCGATAGCGGCCGCTTTCATCCAGTCGCATTTACGCTTCTCGAGAGCAGATGACACGCACCACAGTATCTCTCTAGAAGGTTGACAACTCGATCGAATGTAAGCGCTCAGGAGATTCGGAACTACAATCGAAGAGAAGAAAAAAAGACAAACAAATTGTCAAAACGTTTTGCACATTTTTCCTAAACGCTTTTCTATAGATATCCGACATTACATCGATCTAAATAATCGGCAATCGTAATTATCTCGGGCAGTGAGTCTGACTCGATGTAATATCCTTCCAGCAACTGCAATACGCTCTGCATCCAGGGGATACTACGATTCGTCGCGTCTACAATGTGATTCATTGTATTAGCGACATTCTCGGCAACCGCTCTAACGAAAAAAAAAAGACGCTTGATTATTGGTTTTTAATCGTGCATATCTCTACATGAGAGATAAAAAGCAATGTAATGTCCTTACTTTTTAGCTATAACAACCGGCCATGGTTTCGATATCCACGGGCAGATTTGGTTGAAGTCAAGCGGTTTCGTGGTACCGTCCTGGCACAGAAACTTGTAATTTGATCTGCGAACTGACTCAGTCTGCACAGTAGAAACATTGGGATGCGAATGACAAGAAGAAGAACGAGAAAAAAAATGCTATCATAAATCAAGAGTGATAAATCTTTCGCAGCAACTTTAATAATCTAATTTCAATATAATTGCAACTGTATATCGACGAACGGAATTGATTCTTTCTGTTACATATACGTAGTCGAGTCAAATTAAAAAGCTGACCTGTCGGTTACCTTGAAGTGCAACTTTGCGTCATCTAGTCTGGTCCAGACGACATCGCCCACATTATCAGTGAGACACAATAAAGCGCCCTGTCGTCCGTAATATTTATCGGTCATGTAACAACTAGCCGGATTATTACACGCGTCGCAGAGATTCTTGTATGTCGCTTCTGTAAACAATAATGAAGAATAAAAAAAAAATTTGTAATTTTGTAACTGTGCAGTTAAAACTTGTGTGTTTTTCGAAATTGAATACGCACTCAAGTAAAAGTCGTAAGTTTTGTCCGATGACCACGGACCGGCGACGCAACCCATCTCGACGTAGTTGGACAGAGCATGCAATCTGTTTTCCAGCAGCGTGACGTTAAACCTGCACTCTTTGCTGATTAACATATTCTCAAAATACTGAAACGCAAAATATTCGAATAAATGTCGTTCTAAAAAGCGTGCCAGTTAAAAGAAAAGAAGAACACACTAACCATCGACAATGGTTTGGTCCAATCATCGACTGTGGCGATGCCAGGATGACACAATCGTTTGCCTTCGATGTCTGACGCGCGTTGCACGCTTTTATGCGCTATGACTACTATTGCGAAACGTCGCTCTTCTGAAAAATAGAAAAGAAAACTTTTGAGATAGTCACGATACAGACTTGGAGATTGTACAAGTCACACATTTTGCTAAAATGATAGGTAAATGGGTACTGCGTATTTTTCGCGCTCAATTTGATTTTAATTACCATCTTTGAAGAGTCTTAACTCATTTGTGACTAGAACATCGAACAAGTTGTAGTTCCTTATCGCTAAGAGATCTTCCGGTTCTACTACGGTTAGATGTGCGCTGCCTTCAGTTACTTGACGTATACAGTCAAACCTGGATTATAAATTTATTTATTTATTCTTTGTCAACTGATCTTTTCGAGAAGGTCTCATCTCTTGTAAATCAGAGAAAAAGAGAGAAAGACAAACAAGTTTGAACGAAATTCAATTATGCACAACAATACTTGCCTATCGGTTCCCATCGAACATACAATTATACTATGCTGCGCAGCTAGTTTCGGACAAAGCGAACGAATTCTCTTAACAGTATGTTTGCTTTCAACCACACACATCGTTACTGAAACATTTCAGGATTTAGCTATTATTACATTTTTCAGCAAACTAAGTAACATTTGTAACGTATTAATAATAATTTTATTAATTTTCAAAACTTTTGTATGCTTCCAAAAAAAATATTTTTTGGTCGATGATCGTCAGGATAATAACTTCCCGACTGTGTTTCATAACTCGCGTGTTGCAAGTTGTTACTTAGCACTTTAATAGTTTAAGCGTAAAATGACAAAATTGGAATTCTTTTGCCTTGATAAAACTTTCTCGACATTATTGTCAATCATCATTTTCTTTGTGTAATCAAAATTAAGTAACAAAAAGTTTTTTTTTTAAGTTTAGATTTACTTACACTTGGAAGGGTTATCAGAAACATTGTTGCCTCTATAACTTTCTACGGAAACGATAAACGTGAAGGTGAGCCAGCAAAACATGAAGAGAAAATCCATGTTCGTTCTTTCCGCTCTGGCTGCTCCTTTTTTGCAAACAGAAAATTCTCCTGATTTTACAGAATTCTCTAAAAAGATCTAAATTAATAAAGTCACGCTTTGTGTATTTGTTATTGCGAAAAGATATATGCAATATCATGTTTTCACTCCGCGATACGCTTATCATATCGAGTTCAGTTCGCGCAATGTAACATAAAAACACCGCGCGTTGAATATAATTAAAATAATTACATTGTGTGTGAGTCGTTTCTCCCAGCTGTTTTATATTTATACAAAGACGGAAAAGAATAAAGTTTTGCGAATTTTAAATCTTCTTATATTAAATGCGATATATTTTGTTGTATCATTAACGGCTTCCAATTCAAAACATTGCCGCGTCCTTTTTCAAAGACAGCAAATACAACAAATGTCGAAGAGACACTTAACGCTATATCATGTTTTGCTTCGCTGTTTAAAAGCTGAAAGAATTCTATTGAAGCAATTATAGCTCAAGAAAAACAAGAATTTCAACGTGCCAATCAATTTAAAACAAGGAGAAGAACAATGCATGCTTTTCGTTTTCTATGTGACGTAACACGTGCATCCTGTCCAAAATACGACCGGTTATTGGCATACTTTCGCTTTCGACCTTGAAAAACTCGTTATATACCTCAAGAAATATCTTTTCCGCCTAAATAAACCCGACTACCTCTACCTGAAGATCTTTTCCCGCACGAATTGCTTTTCCCGAATTTTTGAATATATTTTTTAATACATTCTCTTTAATATATTTTCCCGATGTATTTAATAATATGTACATAAATTATGCAATATAAACTTTATAATTACGATGTTATACAACGTAATTTAATTAAAAAGTACAAGCCTCTCTGTCGAGTGGTGCTTCGTCTACTTTTAATGATCGAAAATATCCCAAAGAATCGTTTCTCGCTTGTTTCGTCGTTTACCTTTTTACATCGAGAATCTTGTCTTCTCCACGTGGTGGGAAGTAAACACAAACGCGCGTCTTTCTGCTCCAATTCGTTACGTGTTTAACTTGAAAAACTCACACGACTTAAAGTATTCAACGTATTCGTGACATTGAACTTGGGACTTGTATAAGTCCCAAGAAGACAAAGTGTCGCGATATATTTGCACGACGTCCGAGAATTAAGCGTTTGACTGACCGTCGGCGACGGCGGCGGCGATTTGATTCGCACAGCTGACGATAGCAGACTCAGATCCGGCCGAAAGTCCAGTATGTCAAGGAGCTGGAATGACATGAGATCGAGCGGGAGAGATATGCGGGAGAGACACCAGACGAGACTTGTGCGTAATATAATATGGTATAATATGGTATAAGAGCGCGTATGTGTGTGCGTGTATAGAAATTTATAAATAGTGACGCAATTGGTGTGAAGATAATGTTGTTTGGCATGTTAGCGGGAAGCGATTCAAAACAGTTCGCAAAATTGTAGATTTATTTTCTCTAGAACTACATTTTTTTTCTCAAACATGAGAAATTGTAAAAATTAATAAAAAAAAAAAAAAAAACTGTCCTTTTACCTTGTAAAAAAATATTTTTCTAAATTTATTAAAAGTGATGTATACGAAGTGATCATCGTATGTCGAAAACTCTCCATTATCGCATCGTTAAACCGGAGAAGCGTACGGTATTTATTTACGTTCAGATGATGAATTATCGCTCCAGATAATTAACTTCGATTGTCTCTGCAACACACGATGATGCATCACATCTTGAATCACAAGCAAAAGCGATTATGTATAATAAATCAGAGAGATAACTTAGCCTGTGAAAAGAGAACGCTGACAATTGTTTCGACTTGTAGTTTTATCAACAATTGTTGCCAAATAAAATAAAAATCTGAAAATTTTATACATACCTTGTATTTTTCTTTAGTAACAGAAGATCACTATTAAATTCACATACACACACGCGAGTACATGACTCACTTCCTCATTTCATTGTAGTAACGTCGCAATTGCTTGTTCGTTAATTATTCTCATCTGAGTATCCATTTAGATTCTTTTATTTGCATAATGATTGTCATCGACGCAAAAAACTGGTCAATTCGGATTGCATTGCTGCGGAAGAAAAAACAATAACTAATTATATATACATATATGTACATAGAAGGAATGCAGCATAGTTTTGATACTAGTAAATTGTAAACATTTTTTTTATTCAAAATCGCGTGCACAGTTAAAGAACAAGGAATTATCTCAAGTGTTTTTCAACGCTAATCGCATAAAAATGACGTAAATACATATTCATATGTGTGAATCGGATTTTCCTGCCGCGTGAACGGCACGCATAAGAAAACTCAAAGACCTTCAAAGTAAAAAAGCAAGATGTGTAACAAAGTACGTATATATAGAAGACTGAAACGTGATAAAGAGAGTTTCATCGTCGCTTAGGAATTTTCCACATGTCGCTAATTGAACGAGACAATTAAATTGATAGATCGCGCGATATCGTAGATCGCCAGACGTAACGCGATAAATCAGCTGAAACAAATTATAAAATTAGTCGTTAATTAATTATGCACGCTGATAACTAACGGGAATCTCGTTGCACGCGCAATATATTATCGCGTGGATATTATCGCTCGAAAGATACGTCAACAAAAAATTATTATCTCCGTAATACTCATCTTATTGCCTCGTTATCTCTCGTATCTTCATCGGAAGTATTTGTTGTACAAAATGCTACTCCTCTCACACATAATATAGAATATCTATTTCCTAGTGTTACGTCGTAAACGGTAGTGATAAAATTCAACTTGTACACACACGTGTACATTTGTCGCATTATCAAACTCTTTCGCGATAAACTCTATTTATCGATACAAAGTACGAGATGCGAATATATAATCGAAGAGCTTATTGTGGGCTTTGTTTCATCAAGATAACGAGATAAACTTTATATAACGATCATGTCCGCATGATAACAGTTTGACTCTCGAAACCAGTCTTCGAAAATTGTCCCGCCGCGCAACAGGTCGCACAGTTGAGCTCCGCGGGATTGATACATATACGTACGATCTGGATTGTCGTACACGCGTGTGTACATCGTTGCATCGTCATCGCTCGAAAAAATATCTCCCTCGCCGCGTAGCCTTACAGCCGCATACATTCAGAGCGACACTTTGTCGCTCTATCTTATTTGACTTATTTTAGATACTTTTTTTCATCTCTCTCTCTCCTTCTCTCCCTCCCTCCCTCCCTCTCTCCCTCCTTTTCTCTCTTTTTGTCTCTTCGGCGAATACATGCAGTTCGTTTCAAGTGTAGATAGTGCAGGCGAGCGTGTCCGAAGCAAGCGAATCTTATAAACGGTACTTTGTATTTATCTCGCGGATATAATTTACGCACTTGGTAATATGCGGCCTATCGGACGGCCGAGCATCATGTGCGATCGAGAAACCGTCGTCGAAAGGCGTTACTTCACGCTGA
The DNA here is from genome assembly GCA_014839585.1 of Pseudomyrmex concolor. NCBI lineage: Eukaryota > Metazoa > Arthropoda > Insecta > Hymenoptera > Formicidae > Pseudomyrmex > Pseudomyrmex concolor. The sequence continues at coordinate 10,667 of QVOB01025658.1, forward strand.
ACGTGGCCTGAACGCGCGTATCAAACGGATGAAGACCCGCTGTCTAGTTCAGGTATGATCGAACCTGTGTACACAATATGTGATTACGCGATAGCGGATAATTGCGAGAGATTCGCCGAAGTTGCGATTGTTGAAACGCGTCTCATTTGTTGTGACAAGCGCGCAGCTGATCGCAACCAGCGCGCGGCGCCATTTTGGAATTGATCCAAAGGTCACTTCGACCGAGATATTTCGATATGTTTAGCGAGTATTATATCACGGAGTCGAATCTTACATATGTGTGTGTGTAAGATCATCTTCAGATGCACTCTCTATAATCAATAAGATAAGATAAAGACCGGTTTTTACAGTATCTTTTAACCCTGATGAAAATGAGAAGTTTTATAAGCGTTTTGCAGAAATTTGTTAAAAGTTTTGAAACGGTTAGTAAAGGTTCATAGAACGGAATTTGCAACGCTAAAGTATTTAAAAAGCGTTAGCATTTGCTAACTGTTTGAAAAGTCTGTACGAACTTTTACAAAACATTATATATAGTGTTTGATAAGCGTTCCAAAAGCGTTTAAAATCTTAAACGTTATATAAGCATTCTTATAAAGCGTTTAAAATCTTAAACGTTATATAAGCATTCTTTTATAAAGTTTGAAAACGTATAAACTCTCAAAAAATCTTCATCAAACGGTTATCAACGCTCCATAAAGCTTCTTATTTTCGTCAGGATGACTCTTGGCTAAGGTCCACTTAGTTCGATATCTCGTATCATATCGTGTTATTATTACGATAATTTTGAGAAGCAGTTAATGCCGTCTCTTTTAAGTTTATTGTTGATGTAACAACATTATTTCCTAATATTATTTTTTTCAGAATATTATTTTTATCAGAAAAAATATGTCAAAACAACGAAATTTAAATTTGTGTATCAAGATTATTCAGTCGTCATGATTACATTAAACGATTAAAATAAACTGAAATATAAATAGAAAGAAAAATAAACGTAAGGAGTTCTGGTTCTTGATGAACATAACGTATATATTATTTATACGTGGAATCTTGAATTATGAGAAAAGAAGAGAAATTTGATTATTCCAAATTATAACTAAAATATGAAAAAATTATAAATTATATTAAAATTAGTAAGAATGTTTTTTTTAGGAAAGATTCTTTGATTCTTGATACGCTTGCAGAAAACGTGCGTTTATCGCATATATTATTATATAGTAAGATCTGAAAAAACAAGTGACTGACTTTTTATCGTGCAGTCGGCTTAAAAATTTTTTTCGCGATATATATGTGTGTGTATATAATCTTATTGTACATTTCGCAAATGCATTATCTATAATCCGATTACTAGCTGCGAGCGGCGAATCGTCGCGGACGAATCGCATGAAAATTTTGCAGACTCGCGCGCTTTCTCTCCCCCTCCGAACGCGGATTTAGGAAATGTAGGTCTCTTAGACCTTTTTTATACTTTCTTCGTAGTAGAGTCTACTTTCTTCGCACGACGCCAAAATCACTGCTCGTCAGTTCGCGCGACGTAGTCGTTTCTCCCGAGCGGCGCGTTATTGTGTGTATCGTACGCGAAGAAGAATCCTTGTAAATCTCTCCCTCGGGATGTGAGATCTTTATTTATAGGCGACCTATTTCGTTGGTCTTCGCGAAATTTCGTAGAATACGTTCTTGATACAACACACACTGGTGAATCTCGATTTTTGTTTATTAAAAGTACGTTACGAAAAAGAGATATTTGAAAATAAATTAAATTTCTTTCCAACAAATGTGTAATTTACACACACTGAAAACTAGGAGTAATTTTATATATACCTACGTGAACGCGCGTTTGTGAGAAGGCTTTCGCCGCGAGTTTCTTGCTCTCTAGCGCTTGGAGGGCTTCGCAAGTCGCTTAACAATGCAAGAAATTAAAATAAAAAAAAAAAAAACAAACAAATTGGAGTGAAGGAGATGATAGAGAAAATTTGAAAGTTGAAATTTATTAATCGCGTACACACCAATTGCTTTAATTACAATAATAAAACGAGAAGTTTGAATCGCAAAAAGATTCATTAAACGCATTTTAATTTGTTTTCCCAATTTGAAGTCTTTCTATATATAATTCAAATCTCAATTCACTCTTTAAAGTAGATTTATTCCTACGTTGTTAAACATTTGCGTCATTACGTTTAGCATAATCGCCGTTATTATCTCGCTTTCAAGAAGCATAATTACTTACATTTTTATCGCTTTTATAAACGCTGTGTTAACATTTTAATTTCTTCATATATTGTACATACATATAAATGTTTCTTTACTTAAAGATTAAAGAAAAAATCTTTAATCTTAGATTATATCATATCTGCGTAAACATAGAAAGAAATAATCTCGATCTTATGATCGATAAAATAAGACTATTTTTCGGCAAGTGCGCAAGGATTTCGTTATCTTGAACAAATTTTTTTAATTTTTTGCTTTCACACTAACGTTCCGTTTGTCTATCTATTTGTGTAAATGTAAGCTAACAAAACAAATGTGAATGTAATTCGCAGATTTTTATAAGAGAAGTTTTATTATATTTTGCAGAAACAGTGTTTCCTCTAAAATAACATAAGGAAAAATGTCAGACATCGAATGTGACGATGAAGTGAGTTGTTTGTTCTCAATAAATGCGTGATTTGCATAATGCAACTGCATTATATAGATAGACACGCGCGTATATTTTTTTTGTTTTGTTTTGCAGTTTCAAGATGCTCAGGAATCATTGCCGCAGTACGTAAGAACACTTTCCTAGAATTTTGTATTCGATAAATTTTCTTACCTCAATAAAAAATAAAACATTCTCTTTCTCTCCTGTCTTGTTTTCTTTCTCAGACCTACTTCTATGGACCTGGATACGGCGATAGTAGACGCGAAAAAAGCCATTCATTGCTTCTTCAACAACGACTTCGAGCAGGCGAAGAAGACCCTGGAGCCATGGGCGGACAGCAGCATGTATCATTCCTTGGGTACTAGCGTTTTCGCATTCATGGAAGCGATGCTTACGTTCGAACAAGTACTAATTATTTATTACCTCTGCTACATTGCTGTTGTTGTTTTTTTTTGTTTTGTTTTTTTGTTTACTCGTGTGTGTTTCTCTTTACCGCGAATCTCTTTCTGTTTCTTACACACTTCTTCTTCTAACGATGAGTACTGTCGTAGAAACACGTGGAGAAGGCGTCGGAAGCTTTGAAACAGTGCATGAGCCTGTGCTCCAAGTATCGGAAGCACACAACCATAACGCAAAACATCGGGAAAATGGTCAAGAAGGTTAACTACGACACTTACACAAACGGTATGATAAAAAAAAAAAAAAATATAACGCGCATGTTTTTATCGCTTCCCGCGTTATGCTTAGTGAACATTACAAAAATAAAGTAAAAAAAACAGCATGAAATAGTACGATTCAATAATAATAATTTAATAACAGCTTCGAGTTATTAATTTTTGTAATTATTGTTTAACGAGCGTTAAGTTTGCAAAAGTTTGCATCGATATGCTCGGTGTCAGCTTTCGTGTTATCGTGGAAACTTCGGTTGAAAAAAATAGTTATTGCGATATTGAGTTTGATATTTTACATTTTTTTTTGTGACCGGTTAACTCTCACTAATTAACTTACGCACGTGAAGTGACCGATAATTAATCTTGCAGAGGAGGTGCATGCGGAACTTTGCTACGCCGAATCGCTCCTGTTGAAATCGATGCTCACTTTCGTGGAGGACGAGACTCTGGTCAGTTTCGTCAAGGCGGGACTGAAAATTCGCACCTGTTTTCTGTTGTACAAGTAAGCCGCAACTTCGCTCAATTACCGTCCGTATGTTATCGGTCTTTGTTCTTCTTCTGTTTTTTTTTTTTTTGCCGGTGATAACCGCGATAATCAATGCAATATGATTCTTTGCAGGGAGTGTATGACAATTTTGAAAACTCGCAATTGGGGCAATGACAGTCACAAAGTGCATTTCGAAAGCGGCGTTCGTATGGGTATTGGCGCATTCAATTTGGTATATACGGTCTTCCCACCTCTTTCTCTCTCTCTCTCTCTCTCTCTCTCTTCTTTTCCTGCGTCTCTCGCAGATATTCGCGTTTCGTAAACATTATAAACTAATTTTTTTTTCTAGATGATTTCGCTGTTACCCGCGCGTGTTATTAAACTGTTGGAATTTATCGGATTTTCCGGCGATAAGGTGATTAGATATATTTTAACGATATACAACAAAGAAAAAAATCAATAATAAAGTGATATCAGTCAATGTGAGATTGATTATCAACAGGACTATGGTCTAGCGGAATTAAAAGCGGGCTATAGCGAGAGGAAAGGTTTGCGACAGCTTCTGTGCGTGATGACGCTGCTGTCGTACAATTTGATTGAGACTTTCCTGCTGTCCCACTCGGACGGCGATCTGGAATGGTGCGAGCAGGTACTGGAAGAGGAACTGAGTCTCTACCCAAACGGCGCGTGGTTTCTGTTCTTCAAAGGCAGGCTGGAACTGACGAAGGGCAACTTCGAGAAGAGCGTGGATTGGTACATCAGGTCGTGGAAAAGTCAGGACGTCTGGCCGCACTTCCATCATCTCTGCTACTGGGAGCTGATGTGGTCGCACTGCATAATGCAGCAGTGGAACAAAGCGGTCACGTACGCCTCGATGCTGTCGGACGAGTCCAACTGGTCGCGCACCATCTACCTCTATCAGGAGGCCGCGATTCTACTGATGCAGAAGTCTCCGTCGTCCTGGAGTCAGGAGAGAGAGCTGATCGACAACCTGATGACGCAGGCACCGACATACAGACAGCGCATAGCCGGCAAATCGTTGCCGATGGAGAAGTTCGTCGTCAAACGAACGGAACGTTACTTCGCGCAAAAGAAGTATCTTGTTCTTCCCATCTTCGAGCTTATGTACTTGTGGAATATGTTTAGGATAATAGGCAAGCGGCAGGACTTGATGATAAATATATTTAAAAGAATCGAAGAGGAGGAACGCGAACTCAAAGCGGCCACGTAAGTTTCTTCGAAACGATAGTTTTCGCGTAAACACGTATCGAAACGTATGTTCTTGCGCAGGAAAACGGAATATCATGCCGACAACGAAGCGCTGTTGTTGTTGTTGAAAGGTGCCTGTCTTCGGCAAATGCGACATCCTCTGCAGGCCGAAGAGTGCCTGCGACGCGTTTTGCAGTTAGAAAGTTCGGTCAGGGAGGACACGTACTTATTTCCTTACGCCACCGTAGAATTGGCGTTACTTGCACAAGATCAGAACGACATCCAGCTGGCTATAGACTTTTTGGAAGACGCCAGGTGAGTCGCGACGCGATTCAATTACTATATATGTCACAGCTCATTTTTCTTTTATATCCAAATTACTGCATTTAAATTGCAGAAAAAATTACAAGGGCTACCTATTGGAGTCTAGACTGCACTTCAGAATACATTCGGACTTGATGACGTTGACCAGCAAGAAGACCAGCAACGGCGCGAAGAAGCGTGAGAACGATCAACATTTGAAGATCACTGCCAACAACAGCGTCAGTATAACAAAACCGAGTTTCGAAGGGACTAAATTGTAGAAAGGTAAAATACTCGATCGAACGAGCGAGTAAAGCAATATCGATAATATTAAAATCTTATCTTAGAATAGATTCTTTTGTATCTCTTTGGACGACGTACAACGAAAAGTTGTCTCCCGCAAGAATCGGGGATCGAGAACGAAAATAATAATAACGATTTTGCAATTATTGTGAGATATCAAAAGGCCTTGTGCATTTGTCCGATTTTACTATCAACAGAACGCGACGAATCCTCATTGGAATTCTTGAACACCAGATGAGCACATTTTGTAACGTTACTAAAATATATATATATGTGTATATATATATATATATATATACAGGGTGACCAATGGGAATGTGTTGAAAGTAAATAGTTATATATCCCCTTCTCGATTTCGGTAACTG
>QVOB01025659.1:0-11264 GCA_014839585.1 Pseudomyrmex concolor
AGAAATATATACAAACATCTTTTTTTTTAATCTTAAGGCGTAATTTACTCAAAATGGCTATGTGTGATGACACTGTATTGCTTATTAGCGTCCATATAAGATATTACTTTCGTAATTATGATTTGCAGGTCAACGATTTGCTTTCTTAGAACTAAAGGCTGTAATTGCTTCTCTGATACACAACTTTTATTTAGAACCTATCGACTATTTAAAAGATGTCGAAGTAATGATAGATCCGGTACTTCGCCCAACTCGGCCAGTTCATATAAAATTTGTTCCAATCGAATCAATATAATTGATACAATAAAAAAACTAACACATTCTAATTTTGTCCTTATGTAAAATAAGTTATAATTTTTGCTAAGAAAAAACATCAATATATTCTACTGATATAGTCCAAACTAATTGTAAGTTTTAAATAAAACATTTCAATTGTTTAATTTTATATGTTTGAGTTATATAAAATATTTATATAAACTGCTTTTATAATTATTATAAAAAATAATTATTTTTTATTACATACAATAATTATTACATAAAATATTTGAAAATTAACGGAATCTAAAATCTTTGACAGTCGAGCTTTATAGAAGTCAAATTATTGTATTGTTTGCATGCAATCTAGCTCACCAAATAAAATATTGTTTAGTTAAAACATAATATTGCAAAACAATCATACTATTTCCGTCAAATAATATAAAAGTGTTTATTTAACAAAATTATTGTTTGATGAGATTGTTGTTTGAACAAATGTGAATCAAAAAACGAATAGGATTATCAACTTTAAAAAGACCGTTCTCTTTGTGTATAATAGAAAAAAGAAGTTGAGTCTAAACTTATGTATAATATCTATGTTGTAACAAATTTTAATAAAATTTTAATATAGCTATATATACATATGTATGTCTATGTATACGTATGAATAAAGCTTGTTATCTACCACTGAATTTATGTATTGTTAATTGTATTTTATTGTATTTTATTGTATTTTATTTTGTACTTTGCGACTGATAAAAACTCACGTAAGAACTCGAAACGTTTTGTACTTTTTTTATAATATATTTTTGACATTTGTGTTTTATTGTTTGCTATTCAAAAACGAGCGTTTTCAAATTTACTGTTAAGCTTGTTGTTATTCAAAAGATGTAAAATTAATGAAAGACGTAAATACTTTGCTCTACTCGTCCAATTCTTTTAAAATTTATTTCAATCGAATCGATATAACTAGTCCAATTAATAAAAAAACATTACTAGAAGAGAGATAAGAACCATTAAAGGCCGAATTTAAGCACAAAATATATTTTAACGTAAACGCATAATTACTACATGTAGTATTAAATTTAATATGCAGCTCGTGATACTAAAACATAAATGACATTTAAATATATAAAATAATATAAAAGTAAGTAGCATCTATAAAAGCAATGCATGACAAATATTTTTTAAAGACGCATGGATTTTGAAGAGCTTCGTATTAGATATATGTAAGAAAACGGAGTAATGACGCTCATGTAAGAAAATTTATTAATCATTACATTATTTTAGATAGATTTCATACAAAGTAAGACATTAGATAAAAAGTAATGTATATCATTCTTTAGAATTCTTGTAACTGAGTGATCGGTCCGACTCTCGCCGTCCGATCCCATTCTTTATGTATTGTAATATAACGCAACTTTAGCAAACACGCTTTTTCCTGAAAATAGAAAAAAATGGTGAAAATGTACGCTCTTAACACTATGAAAAATAAAAAAATCTGTAATATGTATTGGAAATAAAAATAGTGTCACTGTGCGAAAAAAATAATTGTACATTTTATCTTTTATCGCTAATAAAAGAAAAAATGCATGTATACGATAATTGATTTATTTATTTCCTTCTCAAGTAAAATTCTTATTTTATTTCAGTAACGTGCAAACAATAGTGTAATAAAAGATAAAAGAGTATAATAATAAACTATTGCATAAGATCGCAATTTTTCTGCGTGAAGTCGCGATTTTCGTGTCTCAAAAAATGAGATGCTGCACAGAGAGTCGTGTCTTGTCGACAACGTCGTCCTCGTTTCGACGCGCGTATTAATCGTGTGCCTCTGGCTTTTATGCTCATTAAATTACAGCCGTCGCTGAATACGGTGCCGTTAAACCAGCGATATCGCCGGTACATTCACGATCCAGCGGTTTCTCTCTCTTTACCAAGCGAGCAAGACAATCGAGAAACCAGAATCCAGATATATTCAACCCTTCAACTTCGGCGAAAATTTCCCATCTTCGCTTTGAGCCTATACGTTCGTTCGCTGCGCAAATTTTACGCAGATGATTGCGAGGCTTCCAGCTAACCGTAGCACACCGCACTGCATTTACGATGTCAGTAACGCAGAGACTATATGGCCTGTTACATTGTCCGGATATTTTGACGTGCGTCAAAAAATCAATTATTAATTTGGTGTACATTTAACTGCTCTGCGTACGAAGTTGTGAATCGCGAAACTTTTGATGACTTTACGCGCGCGTTCGCATTACGACCTTAACATTTTTACAACCGACGGTTATCTCGCGTATTTCTCCACCGATATGATTTGAATGGTATTACTACGTAACACGTGTTGGTGTTTAAAATTCAACAAACGCAATTACTGTTCTTCCTTCTCGGAGTAGAAATATTCTCCGGAACTGGATTTTTTGTATCGCGGAAGATTTTCCTTTCTCTCTTTCTCTCTCTCTCTCTCTTTGTGTCGCGTTTCTCTATTGAATATTATTAATATTATTTATATACGGACTAGGTCTTTCTCTCTCTCTCTCTCTCTCTCTCTCTCTCCCAAGTGTGTACTTCATCTCGAAGCGGCGCTTCTCTCGCGAATCGATATGCTGGGAACTGCGTTGGAACATTCCCCCGGTTATCACACAATATGTACGTTGTAAGCCAGGCTTCTATTGTTACGATCAAATCAGCTTATCGACTTTGCTATCGCTTTATCTCGTTCGCGAGGAAGAAGTTTAGCGAGAGCGGACCACGTACTCGCGGATATAGCACTCCAAAAGTGTAGAAAACTTCCGCGACGCGTAGCATGTCGTCAAGATGGGCGCGGGTGTATTCAAAGTTTTGGCACGCCTGATATTGATATATCGAAATACTTTTGGTTCGCGTCAGCACGTAACGTCCCAACGTGAACTCTTTTTCGATCTCCCTCTCCTTCAGATAACAGGATATTTTCCTAACTCGGATAACCGATTGGCGATCGGACTTGTTATTCTTCCCGTCGCGAGTACGCAAAATATATTTTCCCGGGAGAAACATATTCCATCCCGAAGTCACTCTAAATCGACTAAATCGACAATGACTAACCAGCATGTATACTCTCAGTGAATTACATTACACAGAGAGATCGTGCAATTGCGTGCGAAAAGAAGACAAACTCCTCAAATATACAGCATTTTTGTCCCGGACGGATTTTTCTGCATATTCTCTCGCACTGCGGTTTCTAGGTATTGCTTTTCGACTCTTTTGTTCGCAGTTTTGTCGCGCATCTGGCGGCCCTGCTTATACATGCGATCTTCCAGTAATATTTCGACGTATCGACGCTCGCGCATTCCCAGACGTATACATTTTGCGCGCAAAATGTATTACACCGTTACCGTCGGACTTTATAGTTCACGCAAATTTTTCAAACGCGTTTTTTTGCATCTGGGATAATGAATAGTGCCTAGGGGATGCCGTACTCCCTCAGGTCAGATTTAACGGAAATGTGCGAAATATTTTTAAATTAAAAGAATTTTTTGAAAGAAGCACAGAGAAAGAGAGAGAAACAAGAATTGAAAGTTTCCCGGATATATGTAAATTAGCTCCGTTAATTAATATATATCCTTCGTGTTTCTTTGATCGGTGATAGCAAAAGAATGATGCTGCGTTGTTAATTACTGGTTTCATCTTTCTTCGCGTGAAACACGTGTGCAATTGCACGATTGCAAATTAGATATACACAATAAAATGCGTTTTTACATACTCTTCGGCAATTGAGTCTCTCGCCGGGCACCAAATTCCCACATGTATGTGTGTGTGTGATGCGCTCGTGACACATAGTTTTCGTAATTATATTAAATGAAATGAAGTTAGAGCACGAGGCACACACAGAAGTTCTCGTGGATAATAAAACGAGCGAGTGCGCTGTCGCTTGCTTTGAAGTTTTTCTCGCATTTTCCGCGTCGCTGCGATTCTTGTTCCTCTGTTGATGATTGCGACGTGACACCGCGTCAGTCCGTTTGGGATTCGAGAGTTCAAATATTTGCCATTAGCGTCGGCTGAAAATTTGACGATTGCGCGGAATTGTACATGTAACGACGACATTCTTCGATAATGAATGACATTTCAACGACGAGCAAATAATCGACTGTTTCTGTTACATTGACACGTCCCTATTTCCGCGCGTGAAATATCGCAAACGTTTCGGTAAGAAAAAAGAAAAAGAAAAAGAGAGAACGTTTTGAAATGATCGGTAATAATCAGAAGAGTGCGAAGATGTTATGCTTGCGTTTCTTAGCGATGGTTATTTTCGAAAACAGAAGCGCAAATATATACGTGCATAGGATTACTGCAGAGCAAATATCAGTGACAGACGTTGCGCGCGGTCACGCTCCAAAGTCCCACTGGAATTGTTATTTGCACTGCCTGGTCTCTCGGTTACACGTATTCCTAAATATCGATCGCCCCGTCGCCGTGACGCGCACCTGTACAACGAACGCGTGCGGCTCGATGTGACGCTTGTTACCTGACATTAGTACTTTGACAACTCCTCGGCCTGCGGGTGCGCGCGTTATCACAACGTCAAAATGTAATCGTGGATTGAACGACTATAGTTGGCGCATCGCGTCTCGATGCATCGATCGAGTCGCGTTCTGTAGTCTAATTCGCGTGAAGTTTCGTCGCAAATTGTTAGGCCGGTTACACCACTTGCAACACAACATCATAACTTCAACGCCGTCGCGTAACACCGACGCAATGTATGGACGGTGTCTCGTAACTTGGTGCCGAATTTAAACGCAACATAGATGTTCGCAGCGAAGTTAGACTTGTCGGTATTTCTGCGCCGCATCAAAAAATGTTACGCGTCGTTTGAATGGGTCTTTTAACATGTTTATCCATAACAATAAAACACAAGGTCGATGTCGAGCAAAACAGATGTAACGTATATTTTAAAAATAAGCGATATTATAAAGAAAGTACAAAACGTTTCCAGCTCATACGTGAATCTTCATCAGTCGCATATTACAAAATAAAATAAAATAAATTAAATTCGGTGGTAGATGAGAGTGAGTGCAAAGTTCGTCAGAAAAATTCTTTAGAACGTGCGCTCCAAAAACAATAAAGAAAAGTTATACATTACATAAAATGAGCCGCAAGATTGTCCATGGTGATTAAAAAGTTGAAAATGTGTGTCTTATAATGAGTATACATACTTAATAAAACGCAGAAGGTTAAACGCAAACATATGATTATTTACATTATGTTGTTGTTCAAAGTCTCTCCTGGTAAAAGAAGAACAGAGGTAGTTATTTATATTTATACTATATATATATATATATATATATATATATATATATATATAATCCATCCCACAGAAAAATAATCAAAAGATAAAACCGTTGTATGTCGAAACAAGACATTGGCTCAACATTTCGCGACTGATAAAGACTCACGTAAGAGCCAGCGTTGCGATGAAGGATGCGCGCAGGCGGTGGTGGGAGAGCTGGATGAGATAGAGATAGGACGACTTCGGGTAGTCGTCCTATCTCTACCTTATACAACTCTCCCACCACCGCCTGCGCGCATCCTTCATCGCAACGCTGGTAAGAGCTCGAAACGTTTCGTACTTTCTTTATATTATATAATATCGCTTTTAAAATATACGTTACATCTGTTTTGCTCGACATCGACCTTGTATCTTATTGTTTTGCTTTTCAAAAACGAGCGTTTTCAATTTTACTGTTTACGTTTATCCATATTAAATATTATCTTACGACTGCCACGAATATAGCGGGACGCGAGAATGTTCTTGTTCGCGACGTTCGGTTTAAGTTTACGAAACGTCATTGGAGATGAAAATAACATGATTCTTAACGCAGAATATTTTATCAGTAACTAACTTCTCTTGATCTTAGAACACGCTGGCAGTTTCCAGCACTTACAGATTAAACTGCGCGAGTATTGTCATTGGCCGCGTCCGCAAAATTACTCGCATTATGCAAACGCAATTATTTGCCGTAAACATAATTACCGAAATAAATGGCAATTAATTCCGGCGGCTGCACTTGTTACGTGTTCAGTGTGCGGTAGGTTCGGTACGCAGCTCGTAATGCCCGTACTCGCGGTTGGCCGCATCTAATTCTACAATATATTAACACGTACATATATAGACCGTGCATGTCATACTAATAAGGTAAAATAAGGTAATATAGCAGCAGACTCTTGAGCAGAAAGAGAGAGAGAGAGCAAGCTTTGTACGTGATACTTTAAAATATTATACGCAAGCAAAGAAAGAAAGCTGAATTCAATAACATTAAATTAAAGAAAATAATTATTCTGAAACTATATTCACAGTTATTTTTTTACCCACACATTTACTTCAAGTTTTCAGAAATCTCAGAAATTGTTCGAAAAATTTTGAAACGCTACGAAATTTCCGAAGAGCAATTTATAAGTCCTATTGAGAAAGTATTTCTTTTTCAGACATGTGGCACAGTTTAAGAGTATAAAGTTGTATCATAAAAATATATGTCTCTCACAAAACAAGTGACAGACCACCGATATATACGTATCTGCATCTTGTTTAGCGACGAAATATCAGCTTCTCGAATCTGTTGAAGCGGCGCGATTCCATCGAAAGGAGAGAACGAAGAAAAGGCGGCTGCACGCAGCACATCCGCCGCATTGAAAACGGCCGATTCTCTGCAAGAGACGATTTATAGCGTCGGCTAAAAGAGGGAGGATGAGGAAAACGGAACGTTCGGCGCCATATAAACCATCATTCATTTTGTCAATAGCGTTCACCTCTACAATGGATTTCGTGTACGTATCAAAAGTGAACAGCTTTATTCTTTCGACGTGGCGTGGCGCGAATCCAAATGTCTCCCCGAGACTTCGTTCGCGAGAGGCGCACGTGAGAAGGTTCTTATTATTTTCTACTAGGCGCGTCGCGCGCTCTGTTCCCGCGTGTCCATATGTTATAGACCGTTTGACGTGAGAAACGTATTCCCCTTTCGCACAGTGTTGTCGCAGCCACTTTCCCGTGCGCGCAATGACAAAGTGGCCGAGCAATTTTCATACTTCGTTCCCGGCGAGAATAGGTCAACTGACAGCAAAGTCGTCGGAAGTTTCTCCGCGGCGGATCAACGCCACCAATACAGGTCTTCGCCATTCGGCGGTTTTATCGCAGTCTTTTCTTTAACAAAAGATGGATGATTGAAAAACCGAATGGTTATTGAACGATAGTCGAATACAGTAGATCATTGCACATGATTCTTTCCAAAACACAGAGGAATATTTTTCTTCGACATTTTGATCGACGAAGAATTACACGAAGAAACGCAAAAAGTGTAATGCAAAATTTTAATAAATAATAAGTCACAACGGGATACGTTTATTTATACAATAGTATATATATACACACATATATACATATATATTATATATATTATATTATAATATATACATCGAATGTTCAAACTAGATAATTAGAACATTCCGATTGGCATAGTATCACGTAATCAACATACCTTGTATATTGGATTACATTAATTCACGCGTAATTTGTGTAACGAGTGTCCATGTCCTTTGCGGTAATATAGATAATATACATATAATAATAATAATAATAAATCACACAAGCGTGATCGGACGTGATGCGTGTGACGTTGCGTTTATAGAATACGTATGAAAATTGCGAAAATCACATTTGCTAGGTGCAATGAAAATTATACAATATATATAGCTATAACATATTACGATGCCACAAACAAGTAGATGTGCAGGTGCGTTGTGTTGTACGCAGACATGTTTGTTACAATTGACATTATATTTCACCGAATGGCGCGCGGATCGGCGACGAGAATTCTGGTAGTTTACAATCGACGTGGTGGTTGCGAAATGTATTTCCAATTATGATCGGCAAGACGACTCTCACAGAGAGAACTTTGTCAATTAGTCTCGTTAATTAGACTGTCGAGACAGCAAGCGCGGATAACCTATGACCGTGCTGTTGCCTCGAGCCAGATCAACTTCTCCTCACGAGAGGTTAGATAGCTTTGTAATCGCGGTTATAATAGCTACGGTGAATCGATTCTTAGAGTAAGCTATCGCTCGATAATTCACACTAGATGGTGATACCGTTAAATTGATCGGTTTTCGTGCCAAGTTTGCGATAATCACGTCCCAACGTTGTTATAATAACGTCAGTCGCAGCGTTCAGCGAGCTGCGGCGATTGTACTGTCGATCATATCAGCAATTCTATAACGCGAATGTATTTTTTTTTAATCCATCTTGAAAAAATTGTGTTTACATAATAAAAATAGTTTTTCAACAAAATTTTTCTCAATTATTTCCGTCGCGATAGAATTTAAATTCATTTTTCTATTATAGCAACAATAATAAACATCGCAGCTAAATTTTGCTGGTAAGATAAACGATAAGAACATAAGGTCAACTATTTCAGCAACGAGGATATTTTTCTAACTATATTCGCGAATTAGATAACATAATTTTCAATCCCTGAAGTAAGACGCAGGCAAGGTAGCGGGATATGAATATACCGTTACAATTCGCACCACCGACAGAACTCGGCATTTCAACGTCGGGTTAAAGACTTATGCCGGGATAGTTTCCACGGGGATCCCGGCAAATGGACCAGCTTCCATAAACATGAATGGCACACGGTGTGTCTGTCCCTCGGTCCGAGAGTACACCGTTTGCTTTCCGCCCGACATCCGAACGGATGCGCGGGGGGACCGGGTGACGTGTTGAATTCCAGCACCGATGGACTCGCCAATAGTGTTTCGTACCACTGCGGTGAACGTGAGCGAAAGCCTTTCGCGGCGGGCGCATACAATGTACGCGAGCGCGTGAGTTCATAGGCGGTCGCATTTCCGTCCAGCAAATTACGAGCGCGTCATAGAACGTGTGAATAGGAAATTAAGGATTTTCTTTCATTGAGAAACTCGGTCGTTCGAGCCGGGATCACGTTTACTTTCGATCCGCTATCTTCTTTCTATCATAATCGAGTATAGTACGTGCGGCCTCCTTGTCGTATCACGATGCTCAGCGCAAGGACCGACTCGGATGAAAATGGCCGGCTCGTTTGTCTCCCTCATCTTCCCCGGTATCGCCGCCGCCGACGATTTGCCGTTTCATCGGGGCAATTTAAAGGTGACTGCGCTCTTTACCCCCTTCGGGGATGCTCCGTAATCGAGCTGGCCCTGTCCCGCTCTCTCATAAGAAGTTCCGAGCACGTACTACCCGAAGTCTATGCGCCACGCGCCAGACTAAACTCCGAAATTTCTACTTGAAGTTTCTCTCTCTCTCTCTCTTTCTCTCTCTCTCTGACTGAACAAATCTACTAATTGCGCTTATGGCACGGTCCGCGCTACTGTTGCGATGAACTTTACGTTTGAAATGTCCTTTAAACAGAAGTAAAATTTCTTTCAATGGTAACGCAAACACGATATATTCTTTCGCAATAATTGCTGAATTAAGTAAAACCACTTTAACGTCGCGGCAGTAAACATTTCCGTTTCGTGCCAACAACGATACTCGCGCGACCTTAAAACCTCACTTTCGGACTTAAAGTCCTATTATCCGCTGAATGTGACCGTGTAATTCTTTGTCTAATGTGTAGAGTCAACGTCAACGCGAGATGAAGCTTGGGACGATCGCGTTAAACGCCAAACGTGTGGCGGGAATGCAAAGTCTTTGTTCCGAGAAAACGTCGCGCCGACGACAAGAAAAGTGATGAAAGAGTTGGGAATATAAAACGCGAAAACTCTCGCGCGCAATGCGTCACGCAACTGCGCCCACACAATTCGGACGCATTGTACTTAGTCCGAAAGCGCTCGGTGAATTGCGAAAATGTAATTAAATGCCGCACAATCAAGCGTTTCTCTCTTTCTCTCTCTCTTTCTCTCTCTCTCTCTCTTTCTCATTTTCTCTTTCTCTCTGTATGTCTGCGAACTCGGCAAACCGCGATATTTTCTTGCGCGTAATGCGCTTACCTCGTTTGACATAGACGTGGCGGATAGTAACGCGGATTGTAACCGAGAATCAGCGGCTCATGATAAAACGCAAAGAAGTGGGATCAGAAAACGTATTTTCATAATTCCGCCGGCATCCGGGGCACGCCGCGTGCTCGCAATTAGAACGCAATTTAACGTTAGTGGCGAAGAAAAAGGCTCTTTACTCGTTACTGAAGGTCATTTCCGTGGCTCGTCGTTGGTGAGGCGAAGGTATTTTACGGCGCTATTTTCTCTCCTCGCCTCCTGCTTTGCATTATCGCGTTTACTTCGACTTGCAAGAAATCTCGCGCGTTTAACGCTCGCAATGTTCAAATTCAAAAGCTCGCGGTAAACGCGTCGAAACTACAATTTTTCCAAAACTCTTGTAAAAAGGTTCCGGTCGAGCGGAAGATTGTTGCGTAATGATCTGCTTTTTTTCACTTTTTCTTGCATTTGTAAATTGTAATTATCATCTTTGTTACATGCCTGAAAATATTGACTCTACGATGTGTGTGTGTGTATATATGTTGATTACAATGCGTCTAATTTACCCGCAAGCATGACATAATGGTCATTTGCGCAGTAGAGACACTACCGTCGCTTTGCTTTTGGTCAGTGATTGGTGTGTCTAAGGATAGTTAGATTGGACGAGTCAAGCTCTCGTATCTACTACTGAAGGAGAGCGCGTCCTCGTTACGTTAACATTTCCTGCTTCTCAAGTACTGGCGGACGAACTAACGTTCTCTTAGTGAAATTTATTCACCGTTGACGGGCGGTAGAGGCCTTCCATCGAAGGAAAGATTCCATATTTATTTGCGGTAAGATACAGAATAAGAACTCAAAGGAAGATCTAATTAAATTGCAATTAAGTTTTTATCTAACCGCAGAAAGAAATAAGTAAACTATATAACTAAGTTGTCGAATATAAAAATATTGACACTACAGAAATTAATTTTCAAGATATATATATATATATATATATATATATATATATATATATATATATCTGA
>QVOB01025660.1:0-16906 GCA_014839585.1 Pseudomyrmex concolor
TCGTGTACTTACATGTCCAAGGATCGGCCACGTTGAACGCCTCGCTTAGGTGTACCAAAGACAGGGTTGATCGCGCGAATAGCGACGAGATCCAGCCGTCGGGTACGCGCGCGAATACGCGTGACAACGTCTCGGTGATGCTGCAAACGCATGCACTCACGCACGCACGTTATATATGTATGTTATATACGCGTATATATGTATATTATTCACATGCGCGCAGTTTCGTTGTCGTAGCAGTTCCGTAGCTCGCGAGTTTCACTGCGCACACAATTTCCCGTCGTCACCGTCGTTGCTGCACCTCCTCACGCCGCCGTCGTGCTGCACCGTCGTCCACGTCAACTGCATGGACATCCTCGTGACGAACGTCGCCTTCTCGCGGCAAGGAGGGAGGAGAGGACCAGCAGACTGGTCCAGCGGCGCAGACTGTCACAACACGAGTTTCCCCTCTTTCTCTCTCCTTCGCTTTCTCCGCTTAATCCGGTAAACGCGCGACGATAAGAGCGACGCGCGTACTACTAATGTGTCTCCTCGTGCGGAAGAAACGGCACGAATAATAACTCCCCGGAATCCGAACTTCCTTCTTGTTGTTGACCCGGTTCCCTTTTTTTTTCTCGACCGGCCGGTTAACCACCGAGCCGGAAAAGGACGAAGGGTGAGGATGAAAGAGGATATTTGGACTGGAAGCTCACCAGGAGACTTGTTTGTGATTTTTCCGAAGGGAAGGAGGGAGAAAATTGACTGTGCTCGCGTACGCGACGAACGCGAGCTTGTAATATCCGCCGTACCACAAGACTCGTGACTCAAGACAAGCGACACAAGTCTCGCAGACGTTGGCGAGCACTCTGCACGAGCTCTCTCGGCCGGGAACGTACGAACGTACGTACGTACGAACGAACGAACGAACGAACGAACGAACGAACGAACGAAAGCAGTAGTAGCGAACCGAACGGGGCGGCCAAAACGCGCCGGAGAAGGAGTAGGAGCGGATAGTGGAGTCGGATGCGGCGGTGGAGGAAAGAGGAGGAGGACGGAGAAGGTGGTGGCGGCGAACTAGGGGACAAAGCAAGGGATGAGGAGAGCGACGTAGGTGCTTGGGGGATGGTAGGCACGACGAGAGGTTGATGGCAAACGGGGATAGAAGAGGTGGCTCGCCAAGCCCGGTGGTCTCGCATTCACTCGCTCGCTCTCGCGCTTACTCGCTCGGCTGTTAGTCGAGCCGCCGCCGCCGCCGCTGCTTGCGCAGCACCCTCCACCACCGTCGCCGCCACCACCGCCTCTCTCTACTGCCTCCGCCGTCCGTCGCCACCCGCCGCCGTCGCGACCCGGCCAAACCCAGACCCGGCGCGGCGTAGGTATCGCGGGCTCGCGACTCCTAGCTCCAGGCCGCCCCAGCTGCTCGCCTCCCTCCTTCCCTCTCTCTATCCTTCCCGTCCTCCCTCTTCCCACTATCCGCGCGAGCATCCCCTTCCGGTCTCCCAGTGCCGTACGCGGACGCTGCAGCGCCACGGCCACTCGTGGTTCTCGAGAGAACGCGCGAATCGACGAATTGATCCGGTAATGAGCGCGCGAACCCGTCGGCGATGGGCGGGAACGAGGCTTGCATTGCCATCAGGAACGAGGCACGACGACGCGTCACAACGGACATCCGTTGAAATGCGAAAGTGACGCGCTTAATTGCGGCCACGTTCGCGAAACGAGCGACCGTGAAGAAGAAACGACGATTTTCATCCCCCGCCTCCTCTCCCTTTCTCCTCCCTTCTCTCTTCCATCCCCGCGCGAACTCCTCTTTCGGTGGACGGGAGCTTTCGGTGGCCGCTGCGCCGCCGGTGGCCGAGGGTATTGACGAATCAAGGGGCGCCGGCCGAAGATCGAGACGCGCGCTTCTTACTCCGGAGGTCCTTACTTTAGAAGAGCACCTCGCGCGCATCTTCTAAAGATACCTCTTAATCTCGGATACGATGATAAATGACGTGAATCCCGAAAGGGAATCGGGTACGAAAATATATATATACATGTATACATATATACACACATATATATATATATATATATATATATATATATATATGTATAGGTGGGTTAAACTCTGCGCTGCGAAAAGCGTGTCGCCGAGCAATCGAACAAATTATAAGGGTAAGATTAGGAAAGATTACGGCGTTAAGTGTCTTGCGTGTAATCCTGTATCTCTTTCGCAGACTCATTACCGCGGCCTCCGAGGTATACACACAAGCGAAGATATGTGAACTTCGTGAAAACGAAAAGCGCGATCGACGACTGATTTTCGAGGGGAGAGAGGGAGAGGAAAGAGCGCGTGCGCTTCGCTAACGCGGAGAAGATCCCGTATTAAACCGGATAGTATCGAGAGGGTAACTGGATAAGAGCGGATGAAGTCGGATAGAAATCCCATCGGAATATATTTGGATCCATGCGGATTTCTTTCGATACCATAAGTTCCTATATGGAATTTTTCGGTTGTAGGATATGAGAGGCGGAGAGTGGGACGGGATGAAAAGGGAGGAATTTAGCCCCAAGAGTTGAGAGCCCAGGCGAGAGGCCTCACCCTCTCCACCCTCTCCCGACGACGCCGATGAACTCCGCGGAGACCTCGCGACGGAGGCTCAGCCGTGGATATTTTTATGAAAAATTCAGCTCGCACGCGTTTGTGGAATTTTTTAACGAGCGACGATGGTAAAAAGTTTGCTTCGAATTGGAAATTCCGACTGCATTAGCGAACTTTCGTGTCGAGGATGCACCGCGCGAGCGAGCGTACTGCACGACTCGGTTATTATACGCTAAAGGAGCGTAGTGCGCGCGCGAACAGTCAAGAAGTGTTTTAGAGTAAGAGTGAGAGAAAGAGAGAAAGAAAAAAGAAAAGATAAGAGAAAAGAAAGAAACGCCAGGGAGAGACATTACTTGACCCAGTTTCTTACCCTCTAGCGGTGACGAACCGCGCGCGCGCGCACGCTTGTGTATCGCGTAAATGGTCCTTCTCTTAAAACGGTCTGGCAATCAAATACATACGTACAAATGGACTGTCTCTTCGTGTCTCTCTCTTTCTCTTTCACTCACTCTCTCGTCCGGGATTTTATGAGAGACGAGAGCGCGTTCAAAGAACAGACGACGTTCGTTTATGCGATTGGAGGGACAGAAAGGAATTGTAATGCAAGTGCGTAACAAATTTCACAACTAGGCGCTATCGGCGGAATTGCGCAACACATGTGTTGCGCGAAAGCGCTCCCACGTGCGCACACGTTGTTCGGGAGACGTTTCTTTCGCTATTGGCCATTAACCTGTTTCAATTTATTCAAGAGCGCGCGCGGGAGAAAGCCAATAATAATTATCTGCGCGAAACGACAGAGCGCGCCGTAAAGGATCGTTTAACTATCCGTGCTACGAGTTATCGATTCGGAACGGAATTTGCCACTTGAATTAATCAAGTAACGAGTCACAAAGGTGGACTTTATTCCTGGATATTGAATAATTAGTGCGCGGCGTGGAAACCTTCCTTACATCAGGATCGCGTGTATAATATATATATATATATATATATATATGTACAACAAACTCGCACAAATTAACACACAAAGAACAAGCTTTAAGGAAGAATAATATTCCCAAAGAAAGAGAGAGAGAGAGAGAGAGAGAGAGAGAGATGAAGAGAAGAGTGGAGAAAGGGGAAAGAGAGAATCCAGGTAGCGATTATTTCATCTTGCAACGACGTTCACTCGATTCTCTTTGCGGTGGCGTCGAAAGAGTTACCCGCTCTTTGATATCAAACGACTCAGACATGATTCGCGCACAAAGAAGAGAGACAGATGAGTAAAAGAGGAAAATATTTTAATTGGTCGATGGTGAAACTATATCGAAGCTGTAACAATTGTTTTCCCACGAGGCATCGCGATCAGATCGCTCTGGCATAACTGAGCGCTAAATATACCGTTTGAATAAATAATCACGTCTCGCGGATCGATTCGCACACCGACAATGTGGCGCCCGTCCAAAAAGAGACGAGCGTTTCCTCCTGAAACCTAAAAAAAAAACGAAAACAAGATTTCGTCGCACGATTCGAATTTCATTCGCGTGCAAGACGAAAAATGTTGGAAAGAGAACGACACGTTTGCAAAACCAGATTCGCAAAAAAACAACGCATTTTAATTAATAACTTCTTAATGCACGAGATTTAAAAGTATGAATAATACACCATCCTTATCATTCGCGTAACACGTACGTGCGTCACGCAGAAGCGTGCGAGTACGAGCGATAAATACAAACGCGAAATCGTTCTCCGATGCCGTCGTCTCGACGAAGAGAGAAGAGCATAATGACACTAAATTTCCCGTGACAAACGACGCGACCACTCCGGGATACCGGCAGTACCTACCATTTTTAAAGCTCGCGTTCCGCTAAAAACGCTCGCAGACACGCTTAAAGGCGCATCGTGACACACACACGCACATATACGCGTAGTAAATGCACACGCTGCATATACGTAGATGCGTGCGTGCGTGAATATGTGTGTACGCATGTATATGAACGCGGTAATTGCGCACACTTGTCTCTATCTCGCGTGCAAACGTGTTATATACATACGTCCATGTGTTCACACATGGATTTTCGAGAACAAAGACGAATGTACCTACGTGTGCATGTACGTGCGAGGAAAGCGACGAGGCGCATCACGGGGACCAAAAATCTCTCACGTATTAAATTCCTGTCTCGTGGACCTGACAGTCGCCCAGTCATTTGGCGAGCGGTTCCGAGGCACTCGAATGCCGTCTTACGGCACTATAACGGCCGGCAACGCCGATCTCTCGTCCATCCTTTCGTCGCTTCCTGATCCTCCACGGGAGAGGACACAGGTTTCCTCCCCTGCATCCTCTCTCTCTCTCTCTCTCTCTTTCTTTCTCTCTCATCCTGCAGCAGCAGCGGGTCAAGCTCCGCGCGATCAGCATCCGAGCGGCGCGCGCCGTAGCATCTGCACGAGCGCGCACATTGCACACACGCGCGACGAGTCCACTCGAACGAATATCTTACGACGTGCGGCGGGATGGAGACGACAGCCGGACGCTCGTCTTTTCTTTCTCGAGGACGAGAGAAAAGCGCGAGAAACATCTCCTGGTCGTCGCGCTCGCTGAAGACGACACGGGGGAGGTGAGAAGAAGAAGGATGGGTGGTGTGAGCACAGGTATATGTATTATTACGTTCTTGTGTTGTACACACAGGATTGCGCATCGCGATACATTGTAGCGTGAAAAATACGTCGAAATAGATTCGGAGAACGAGAGAAAAGCGCTCGGGAAACACAAGAGAGAAACACTGGATCCATATAGTCCGCGTCTATATTTAGCGCTCGATTCAATGTTTGGTTTTCCAGCACGGAACAACATTGTACGTGCCAATCTTCGCGGGAAGTTGGCGCGCGCTAAAGCCACTTATAAGAGAATCAGATAATCATGCGCTTAACATGTCGTGGTCTTTACTTTGGTTTAAAAAGAAGAAAAAATTTATTTTTTTTCCAAGACGCAAATAAACAGTCTCTCTCTCTCTCTCTCTCTCTCTCACGAGATCGGGAAAGAAATCTCACTTTGCATTATGTATTGCGCGTCAACAATCCCGTACAGTAGAGCTCGGAAGGATTATCGGGGAGCAAAGGAATACACAGGGGATGGGGGAGGCAGAGACACGCTTTTTTTTCCGTCCCATCGATCCCTCAAGTTTGATTTTCGGGATGAACTCCGAACAGCTTCCGCTGTCGATTGCGTGAGCCGACTTTAATCCCAGAAAGCCCGAAAAAATATAAGCGCGCTGTAGTTTTTGTGTTTTTCTTTCTTTCTTTTTTTTTTTTTTTATAGAACGCAGCACACACATCTACAAGCTGTATTTTCGTTTATTTTCAGATCGTCAGGAGTTTAGGTAAGATCTTATGCTACTTAGTCTCAGACAAGATTTTCAACTCGCTAATAATTATTTTCGCCGAGAATACATACTTTAAATATGACTGACGTATTATTTCACGAGTAAAAATTTATAAAAATATTATAAGACAAGTAAACAAAAGAAGAAGAAATAAAGATAACGATGTCAATATACTGTCAGACACGTCGCAGCACATTTTGACATTACTACTTCTGGAGAAAAACAAAACATTTTGTGAAACTTTAAATTTCCAGGCATCATGATTTGCTTTTTATAAATCTCTCGTATATATATTTTAAATTGGTGAAAAATTAAACAAAAAATAATAGAGCGTAAAAATAAGCTGCAAAAAATTGTAACATGACAGTTGAAAAAGGGGAGCGAAAGTCAAAGTAAATAAATATCCGCGTAACAAATTAAATATTTATCAGGGCGCGCGTCATACGTATGTTGCGTTTAAACGGTAATTACGATAATTGTGCGCGCGCAATTATTTGTTATTATAATAATTACAAACGGTATTGCAGTAATAGCATTAATAGAAACAACGGTATAAAATTGAAATAATATCATAATTCCACGCAGAAAAGTGAACATACACGCATATACAAACGGTTGTAAAATAAACGTCATATTGGAATCCTCGTACGTCAGTCGAGGGAGCGAATTCCGAAGTGCGCACAGCCACACAGCAACAAAAGCCTTCTTGATATGCTCGCAGCGAAATGCAAGCGATTGTATAGGTTTCGTAGATCGGACCTTGAGTCCTTGTTAGCGGTGGTTCTAAATTGAAATTCCTCAGACAGAGATAAGAGAAACCCTTCTCTTCTCTTTCTTCCTTTCTCTCTCTCTCTCTCTCTCTCTCTCTCTTTCTCTCTCCGTCGAGATACTGAATGTTCCACCGCCATGGTGGTATCTTGCGGAAACGACGCACCGAGTCGCAGAAAGTAAGAAACAAATACGAGAAGCGAACACAGCGTTTTTACCGAGAATGCCATTAAGAACATGACCCTTGATTAGAAGAAGAAATTCTACGACTTTAAGAAAGTAGGGTAAACCATAGAAAGTTATCAAGAACTGTTTAACTAGTGTGACGAATGAAAATTTTATGACGCGCCTAATTGAGCGGAAACAAATTTTCGAAAACAAGCAAAAGACAACATGTGTACGTGATATTATATTTGAAGCATTAAATCAGCTTTTCGGTGTTCTCATATAAGAGAGGGCTGTAAATTGCGGAGAAACATTCAAAACGTTTTTCTCCATTGTGCGCACCGCAGACATTAAATGAAAAAGAAAATATATAACGCAGTTTGTGCTAAAGAAAATAAAACATCGCACTTTGCAGCTCTCTCTAAAGTTTTATATAGTTTTTTTTAAAATAAAAAACATACCTAGTAGTTGTTTTATATAGGATATTTACACGAAAATCTGGGATAATTGATATTCTTTTATATTATTTTTTAAAGAGATCAGAGAGAATCTGTAAAGAAATTGTTAGAAAATATAAAGATGTCCGGAAAAGGACATATAAATTTAATTTTACATATATATTTTTTGGTTTTTTGTTTCGTTTTCAACAATAAATGTCGAACGATTACGTGTTCCTAATATTGCGATTTAAAAACGCGCCTTCCTATTAACGACGATATATGAACAGTTAAAAGTCTCAGCTAATTATCTAGTCATGAGCGTTGCAACGTGAATCTCGTACATTATACACTTCAGAACGCATAATCGTAACACATACTTACGTATTTTCTCTCTCTCTCTCTCTCTCTCTTCGTTCAATTATACGACACACACAATATGTCCATACACACGTACTTGATCCTCAAGCATGAAAAAGCCCGAAGGATGTGCAAAAAGTTGTCTAATGGATTTCTGAGAGATTGTGACGCGCTTTCAAGAATCTTAAAGGACGTTTAGTATAGACACATACAGACGCATACATACGTACGCGACAAAAACCAGTATTTGCCATGGATAATGTTTGCGGCTTTCAATTTGGAAAAAAATCCGTTCGAAGAAACTCGATATTATATAAAATAAAACAACTTGCTTTGTAAGAAAAGAGAGAGAGAGAGAGAGAGAGAGAGAGAGAGAGAGAGAGAATAATATTGCTTTCTCCACACCTTCTTTCTTCTCGCAGAATTTCCGAAGATCACGAATAAATCTAAGTTTTCATCTCAATCCTCCGGAGAGAAGGATGAGATATCTCCTTTGTTTAAGTAAGTAATATGTCCTGGATAAAATTTTATTCAAGTCCCGGATATTTCCGAGAACGGAGAGAATTCGTCTGAAATACAGAATATATGTATAAAGTATGTTTTATATATACTATATATACATATTTTTTTGCACATATATATTTTCCTTTCTCGCGGAACACAAAACCATCACTTGCTAATCGAAGCAAACAACAGGCTGCAAAACGGAAACGGTTCGAAAACATTGATCAGAAAGAAGCGGAGAAGAACCCGCGTTCGCGTTTGATCGATGCTTTGAGTTCGATTTTCGCGAGTGGGGGACACGTTTGTTGCCTTTGAGGGGGTGTTCCCTGTGTGACACTCAATGGACGAGTTTGCTAACGTGTGCTATATAGATCATCAGAAAGGCCCTTCTGATACTATTCTCGCGCAAAAGATCGCGCAAGGATCAGACACGGAAGAGAAAGAGCGTGCCGATCCGTAACGGAGAGAAGAGAGAGGAAAGGGATATCTCGTGACAGTAAGAAATGGGGACAGAGTTTTTGCGACGTCGTTTGTCTGTCGCGTTAGTGCCTTCACGAGAGCACAACGCGGTGTAATGTCTCTGAGAAAAGAGAAACGTGTTTATCAAAGGGGAACGCATCACGTACTCATCCGGTCCTCATCGATCTTCAATTACAGCATCGGCAATTATTTATCCTTACATAAAAAGTTGCCTCAAAGTCTACTTTAGAGCAAGTTCTACAACTACTTTTTTCAACGATTTTCAATTTAAAAAAAAAAAGCTATCTTTAGGACGTTACAAGATACATCTTTGATAACTCGAGATAACTCGCTTGTGTATTAATGCAAAAATTAGCAAAGAATATTGTCGTAAGAGAAACGCGAATACAGCATCCGATTGATCTGTTATTTTACATCGCGCAAAGCATTCGGAAAATCTGTTGCGCGATCAGATCGCGCTAAAGAAGATTAGTGGACCGCGATGCGCCAATAAGCAGATCAGCGATGCGAAGAATTCGGAAGGAAATGCGATAGAGTAGATGAGTAAGAGAAAGAGATATAAAGACAGAGCGCGCGGCCAGCTCTTTCGCCATCCGATCGATCTTTCGCGTCTGATTTTCGCGAGAGACATCCGTCTCCGCTACGAACTCTCGAACTCCGCCGGACAAGTACGTGATGGGCGCAGGTGGAAGATAAATGGGGAGTTACAGCGGGACAGCGTAAAAATGGATTCTCTAGCGCTCGCGCGCTGCAACAGCGTTGTATCCCGAAGCATCTGTTGCGACGATTCCGCGTTGCAACGTCGTTAACACGTTATCAATGTCATCGTGTCATATATACACCGAATTATTACAGTGAAAATTGTTCGCTTTTACTGCGTAAAACGTTTTTTTTTTTTTAAACATAAGTGAGAATATAATAGTTTTGATATATATCGTATATTTCTTTTCTCACGCACATCTAATAATATTTTTTTCGCATGTTTAACGCGCCACTCGTCTATTAGTGCTTTTTGAAACGCACAGAATTCCGAAGTTGGGATTCTTCGGATTTTGTCGGTCCGGTCCTATTTTGTAATGACAATTAAATCAATACGATTAGACATACTTTATAACTTTCGCGTTGTGAGCTGCGTTGTGTTTTACATTTAAATATAAAAATAATTGGCACACGCAAATTACATCCGTATATAATTCTAGTATTTGAAAGGACATTAAATCGCAGCATGTTTTAATCACGTTATAATCACAATAATGTAATCACGTGTGTGAGTTCGGGAGGTGTATCGAAAAATTCTCAATCATTCGATATGGCGCGACGCGACGTTATGCATCCGCGAGCGGAGTGATATTGAATACTTAATGGCTGCGACTGTAATTGAATAGCTCGCACTCGTTGCCAATAATTTACGTAATTATGAAACTTCGAACATTCACGGGTTTCGCTCGCGGACTTACCGCGACATGGAAACTATCGCGGACAATGTCCGCGCCCCGCCGCGCGCGAACGTGAGCGGCGAACAACGCGCGCTGGCTGCCAAAAACGGATAACGGGGCCGGCAATATTCGCGCTGGCGTTCGTTCATTGTTAATCTGCCTCAGCGCGGGAACAATTAGCTCCCCTTCAATTTTTTACATTGCGGCTACACGAGACAAGGAAAATATTTTGCATTCGCGCGCGCACCGAGTGTTTCTCGTATTTAAAATTCCGACAAAAACACATATTGCACCGTAACGAATATTCTGGTACAACAAAAAAACAGAAGAGAGAGAGAGAGAAAAAGAGAGAAAAAGGGAGAGAAAATGCGAGAGCAACAAAGCGGACTCTCTAATTTTTCAATGGTCGGCGCGCGCTCAACCGCTTCGGAATCGGAATTTCGCGGCATCGATGATCATCGGTGAATATCGGATCAGCGCGATTTTCAGAAATACAGCGCGTCTTATATACAACGCGCGCGACGAAACTGTCGAAACGCGGGAAAATCAATAATCGTTTTACTCGAAAGATGAACTGTAACGTTACGGCTTCTGGCAACGGCGACGCGAAGTTACTTTCCTACAACGAGTTCGGGAACATTTTTAACTATTTCTTCGAATTTTGTTTGTTTGATCAAGTAGTTTCCCTCGACAAGTGGCGCGACGCGGCGGTGGCGGCGGCGGCAGCGGCGGCGACGAGCTTTGATGTCGAACCAAGGCATTCGGCATCCCGGAGTACGCAAACCGTTCCGCGCACACATCGATCGCTCACATCAAAAGTACAGTGCACGAGAAACGTTTCTAAGCCGTTCGCGATTCGCGAGGGCGAACTTCTTCTCGCGGTTTAACGTTTCTTAGAAGGAACGTTGACGAATACTGTTCCCGACATACATTCCGCACAACGACGACGACGACGACGGTCTGACTCGCGCGCGAATACATTGAACGATCGCGTACGTTCGCGAGTTTCGTCGCTTTTCGATTATTGCAAACGTATAAAAATTGCGATAAAGTTTTATTGGAATTCCTTTTTTTCTTTCTTTTTTTTTTTTTTTTTGTTTGAAGTTTTGCGAAAGACACATCGCCGTGGCTAAACGACGACGCGCAGAAAACCGTCTGTGTGGCGAGACGTGAAATATTTTTCTTACGGAAAGATCAGTCGGAGGTAAATAGAGTGTCTAGGAATTTTCAACGTTCATTTTAATTTTAAATTTCTGTGATGAAACCGGGCGAGAGTCAACTTTTTCCCTCGTAGAAAAATTTCAACAGTGCTGCACCCACACGTGCTCTGTAACTTCCTCTATAATATTCAACGTTTTAAATATATCGATCATTAAACTTCGAATTAAAAGTTTTTAAAGAGCAGATACCGCGAGAATTTTACGCCTACATCCGGGTTTTGTTAATTAATGGCATCCCGGAAGCTTAGCTCACAAAAGCTTTTACGACTAATTACAATGAAGAATAATTGATTCCAATTGGCCAAATAACTCGGGTAAAATTAAGATCGACGTTCGCAAGTAATAAAATAAACTTTGCGTTTCTGTAGCAATAAAATGTTTCTATTTCGTTTAAGAATATTTTGAGAAAACCGTTAAACAGATCGCATGCGTAACGACTGTATATCGAGTTTATTACGGTCCGTTGCTGTTTAAAAAATCGAAATTGCTGAAACATCATTAGCATTTTTTACGCATTGCTATGTAATTTCGCGCACATCGGAAGAGAAAAACTTTTCATACACAAAGAGAATAGACATAGAAGAGATCAATAAATATACTAACTGTTAAACATATTAACTTTTTAAATATATCAGTTTTTCTCATATGGGTTTAAAACGGCTATTTAATATGATATTTCCTCCGAAGAACTTTAATAATATATCCGTGGCTTTCGGCGGCAACCTGAAATTAAGTATCGATTAGAATTTTACATTTCACGGCAAACTGGATTAGAAAAAAATAGACGTAAACAGAAATATATCGCGACGTGTAATGAAAGACTTGCTTGTAATCTTCAAAATTTATAACACATACCTAGACGTTTTAAAGATTTTTTTCAGACCTGTTCTAAATTCATCGTCAGGTGTTAATGTTCGCGTGACTGTGTCATAAAATAAGATTTAAAATTAAAGTCATTGTAAATATTAATACAAATGATATGTATGTATGCGTGATTATCATTCTAGTATCTAGTAATTTATACAAATTAATAATTATTTTAAGAATATATCCAAAGAGAGAGAGAGAAAAAAGAAGAACAGATTTTGTGTGTGTAAGATAGAAAAGTAGAATAAAATGATAAGCAGTGTGAACACATGAAGAATCGAGTATTTCGTTTTCTATGGGAATAACGGAACGAGTTTTTTGGATTCTTTAATTTTCTCTTGGGCAATATCCATCTTGCGAGAGGATCAGTGCTCGATTAGGTTCTTGTTGAAAATAATTTTCTGTATTCTTCGCTCGTGATCCGTTTGTAGTCTCAAGATTAACTTTCTCTTCGTTCGAACAAGTCTCGAAAAATAATTCTGCGCAATATTGTGTTTTGCGTATGAGATTTAGCGCTTTTATGTATGTGTATCAGATATTTGCACAATTTCTGGGTAACTAAGCTTAAAGCGAATGAGATATTTATGTGCATAGAGCGCTAATTTCAATGTCCGTTCGTTCCAACTCGTAAAAATAAATACAATAATGTACTTCCAAAATATACTTCTCTCTCTCTCACTCTTTCTCGAAAAAAATTTGAGAATTGAAAATTCTTTTTCAGCAGAAAATGCTGCTGCCGGAGATCTCTCCGAGTTTCATGCAAAAATCTGAAAAGTTTCCGATGCGCGTCCGTCAAGCAACCAAGCGGATAAACCGATTATGACAATCTGCGTTAAAAAAAAAAAAAAAAAAAAAAAAAAAAAAAATAGCAAATTGTTCTCGTTTAAGAACGTGGGTCAGTGGAAATTTTTAAATTCGCAATTGTTTCTGCTAAAATCAAATCTCTAAAATAAGCGCTTTATATTTCGGGAAAGTGAGTTTGCGAAATAGGTTTTCAAAACGTGTTTGCAAAATTTTTTTGATACCATCGAGGTATATATAATATGCGTTATATTTAGTCGGTATAAAAAAAATATGAATACACAGTAAACACACATACACGCACACGTTTTTTTTTTTTTTTTTTTTTACGCAAGATTGATAGAAACAGCAAACGACGATTCTTCCTTACCGAGATGACGTGTGTTTGCTCGATGCGTCCAATCGAGCGAATCTGTTAGACGGAAACGGGGCTTTTTCCCGTTCTTATTGTGTAGCGGCAAAGGCTACCCGAGGCTGTCTCCGGCGCAAACGCAAAAGTGGAAGTAAAAAGAATACCCTTAATTCTTTTCCAATCAATCGATTTCTCGGGCTCGATTACCGTCGACTCGGTTGCACCGGCGTGATACGAATTACGCGCGGTGCGCGCATTTTCTACGAGCTGAATTAACATCCCCCGGGAGATTTACCGGTCGCGACAACCGGGGCCTGAGATTTTCACGTCGAGACATTGATCGAGATATCGAACGAACGGAGATCATTCTTTTCAGCAATAATTGTAAAATAAAAGCGTAAATGTTTCTTGACATAATTTTCTGATATCTTTTATCGATTTTTCTGATATACTTTTTAACAGTTAAAACTCTAGATACTTATGTTACAAGTTAAAAATCGTCGATTCCAAATTAATCCAACAAAGTAGCGAAACGCATGTGGCGCACAGCAGTTCGAGATATTTCAGAACAGAATGCGTAAGAAGCAAAAAAAAAAAAAAAAAAAATTATAATACTCTGATAATAAAATCGAAAGAGGAAAAGCGCTGGAGAATATAATTTTGCGGGTTTTTTAAACGCTTCCCGTTTCTCAAATAGAACGCTTTTAATTCGCAAAGCGTGAATCTGCTTTAAGATTAGGGTATAAAACCGCGACTGAGGAACTACGTGCGCGCTCGAAGACCGACCGGCTTTCGCTTCGCGAAAAGAGAGAATTCGCCCACGGTTACGTACATTCATACATAATGAATGCATGCAGTCATCCGATTCATCCTCTCTCTTTTCTTCTCTCTTTCTTCTCTTTTCCCGCGCCGTCAGACATTTCAATCTCTCGACCACCAAAAAGACTTTTCGCGGTCAGTTAAATTTCACAGTCAAAATCAACCTGTCATTCACTCGACGACACACTACGCAAAAACCGACTGCAACGTATACATATTATACTGTAGAACTGATGAGGGAATTACATGCGGTATTAACTGGAGAAAACAGACATTGCGCTGATAACTCGACTATTAGTTTCTGTGCACGAGAACTCCTGTACACATACAGGAGAGGTTTGATTTCGCTATATTTCGCTAACGGAGTGTCTTCGGACTTTGGTGTAATTGAAACTAAACCGGCTGAGGATACGAGACGCGACTTTGTAGCATTCTCTCTTTCTCTTTTATATCGCTGTTATCTCGGCCTCACGCTCTATGTTTCGCGTAGCGAGTTCTCGCAAGCTCCGCAGATGCGGCCGGAGATTTTTCTCTTCCGACCTGGAAGAGAGAACCTGGCTTTTGTTAGTCGCCAGTTAACCGTCGCGAAAGGGGCTCCCTTTTTATGTTCCTCGCGTGCGCTTATCGCGGCCCCGTACTCTGTGTATCTTCCAATCTCGAGAGTCGTAAAATCGCCTCCCTCTCCTCCCTCGCCAGATGTAAATCGCGGACGCGCGTCTAATGCCTCACTCGCACGAGATGGAACTCCCCGATTCCTCGCAGCGATATACGCCTGCATCTCTATAAACCAAACTGATTAATGCAAGGGCGTATTCGGATTACGCGGAGGTGATTCGGATTACCGAATCCCACCCACCCTCCGGATGGACGATCGTGTGTGTTTTGCCGCGTGTTTCCTCGCCGTAATTTCGTGAAAAACTCGCATATTCGCGCGTCGAGACGGAAATTCTCGTGTAATTTCTCGCGCAAAACTTATCTTGGTTTTCATTCGCTTCTGCGAACGAATTTGCGTTCTGTCAAGAAGATTTGAGCCGAGATTTGGGACGACGTCGTTGTACATTTCACGTCGCAGAGTCAAAAGTTACGACACACGGTGATAAATACCGATGATTGCGGAGAACCAGCGTGAGTCACCAGATGTGTTCATGTATTTCTTACGAAGTTAAATGTACCTCGCGCGCGGTGCGTGTTTTGCGAGCCCCAGGACTACTTTCGCATCGACCGTCCGAGCTCTGGTCAAGGCATATATGAATGATACTATCGCGGCGAAATATTGTTGCCGTAGTTAACGAGATCGATGCGAACGCGAATCTCCGAGAGGCTACGTTGTACGTGCGCGTAGACCATCGAGGGTTTGCGTCGATCTTCGCCTCGCCCGCATCACCTCTCTCTCTCTCTCTCTCTCTCTCTCTCTTGTCCTCTCATCTCTCTGTCTGTTTCTCTCTCTCTCTCTCTCTCTCGTTTTCCGATCTCTCTTTCTCTTTCTCTCCCTCTACACCGATGTGCTGGCATTTCAATCGCGGACTGTCGAAAAGTGAGATATAGCTAATCGGCCGTAAGCCTCCCCGTGCACGCTTGCTGGGCTGCCAGCGATGAAGGCACACCCCCGTGATATCCAACCCCGTCCTTTGTGAGAGTTTGCGCGGATTTCGGACCACCGATCCGCGATCTCTTGCCGGGCTGAGCGATACGTCTTTTGTTCGCCGTGGTTAAATGACGCATCGGTCGTTGCCGATGCACAATCGACAACAGGGAGATCGGCAGCAACACGTTCATGTCACGTATCGTGTTTCGGAACGTTCTTATTTCGCGTATATACGTGTGTATTCACGTTTACAGTACGTAGAAACATGTTATTTGAAGGAGAGACAACATCGATACTTTAAGTAGATCGGAAACAGGTCGTTCCTGTCCGATTTTATCAACGAGGAATACCGATATAAAAAAATGATCTATAAAATAAACAATGCTATTTAAAAGTAATGTATTTTTTTCACGTAACAAGAAGAGTATTTAACTGTGCGAAGAAAGTGACGCGACGCCTTTGTCTCTTGCGTTCTTACATCAAAAAGTTTTCAAAATAAATTCAAAAGCCACGCGCCGAGAGAAAACTTACCGGACGAAATCAATTGATCGATCGAAATGAGCGTTGATACATGTCATTCGCACTGATCGAGAATGAGAAGCACAATTTTGGTGTAACAAACAGCGATTTTCGCGACTACGAGCAGTCACACATATGAAATAAAAAATATAAATATGAGCCAACGAGTTATCCACGAACGTATCCATTTTATCAAGATTCTCAAAATTTCACCTACAACGCGCGCGAGATAAGCGTCGCATAAGCGCCGCTAGGAAATTCAAGCGCCGCTCCTCCAATGCGAGAAAGAGCGGAGAGAGGAAAGAGAAAGAGAGAGAGAAAGAGAAAGCTGAACGCTTTCGATAAGCTTTCCGGTTAGTTCTCAAGTTTTCGATTAGTTTTTCGGTTACGCGACTCGCGATTTCCCGCGGATATAAGCGTTCGTTGTATCCGCGGGATATAGATTATCGGATATTTACCGCGGCAGTCACCATCTCCCCAAAGAGAGAGAGAAAGAGGGAGAAAAGGGAGGGAAACGCGCTACAGCGGCGCGGCGGGGAAAGAGAGACCAAGAAGAAGAGGGTGGGATTCCAGGCATCGTCGAAAATGCGATTGAGATTAAACGGAAATGCGAGTCTACCTGTGTGTCGCGCGATGGCCCCGTCGCTTTTATTCGTGCTCCGCATTGCGACTTG
>QVOB01025672.1:0-12421 GCA_014839585.1 Pseudomyrmex concolor
TTCAATCGATAAACTCGATTTGAAAGAGACCCGCCCGGAAAAATCCGAAGATATGGATTCGAGAATAACGGGATCTTCTTAATCGCAGTCCCCGCACTCAAACAGCAAGATCTCCGGGCCGGTTCAAAACAATGATGTACAATTTAAGTTTTGAACTTTAGGAAGAGAAAAACACTACGGTATTAATTTGATAAAATAATAACGTGTCACGTTGCTGATCGTTTAAGATCGAACGACATTGTCGCTTGTCATTTCGCGGAACGATTTTCCGGCTGCGCGACGAACGCCGGATTTTACGTCGCGTTACAGCTATTGCGGCTTCACGTATGCATGCGTGTGCCGACTCGTGCGCTCTGGCAAACCTAAAAAGAGCGACACAGGCTGACGTTGAAGCGACGGGAGGACTGTCGCGCGCAGTGATGGATGTCGGCAGGCTTAAATTTTGCGAAATTCCAGACTCTCCCTGCTGCCGCCGCTATTTCCCAGCTCCCGGGTCCCACTCGCTCTCTTCTCGTCTCTCTTTCTCTCATATCCGGGAGTGCTACGAACTCTCATAGAGGATCGTGAAATGTCTTATCTAAAAAAAAAAAAAAAAAAATCCTATTTCGACGAACTCTTTCATCGTCTCCTACATGTTGAGAGCAATTTTATTCGTTTCGACCCTCTGACGATATTTGCGAATCTACGTACTTGACGTACATTCTCCGGTTTAAACTAATCTCTGATCTATGAATTGAAAACGTATGGAATTAGAATTGTTTGAACGAAAGAGAACACGCTCCTTTTCTTTATTCGCCGGTTCCGTTAAAGCGTCTCGCTATTTTTTTTTTTTTTTTTTTTTTTTTTTAATTGTATCCACGTCCCTCGATGGGAATCAGCGCGGCCCGCGAGATACCGCCGTGTTTTGTAAAAGTAATCCACCGGGGGCGCTTTTCAACCTCGGAATGAGACGTCTCGAGTACGCAACCCTCCCGGTTCCGCCAATGACGTGCGTCGTCTCCGAGACAGGTTTCACCATACGTCGTCGGATCGAAGTCAGCCGGTCCCCATCTAAGGATGATGTACTTTGGCGATGGGCAATGCATAACGATCGTTGTGGATTTACGGTACGCAGAGGAGGTCCTCTCCGCCAAAGTGAAAGTACGTACGCGTCTTTATTACGTATTTAAGCGTAAAAGTCGAGGACATTGAAAAGAAAACACTTTTCAAATTAGTTTCCGAAGGTTTTTTACGAGCGAATATACACCACTATGAAATACGCGTTGCCTCGCGGCCGCAAGTATATATATATATATCCGTTTGCTTGCGCAATAAAATACTTTGCACACACGTGTGCCAGAATTTATTGATCGCGTTTTTTAAATTTGATATAAACCAAGATATAAAAATTCGGGAATACAATAATATTGACAAAAAACACGATTGTTTTCGCATATGAAATTTTGCTGTTGCGTGTTTGAGTTCGGTTTGCGGGCGCATCGGTTTTCTTCGTATCGCGATGCGTGCGTGAAGGTACTCGCCGTTGGCGCATGTAGATATGCATATGCATAAGCGCTTGAGTGGGTTTTTTGTTTTTTTTTTTGGCAAATCATGCAAGGGACGCGCGGCGCGTTTCACTCTGTGAGAGAAGCTCTTGAGACACCAGACGCTCTTCCGACTGTCTGGTCACAAGGCAACTCCGCCTAAGTGGTGAGTATTACATGTCTTTCTCTCTCTTTTTCTCTTTCCCTCTCTCTCTCTCTCTCTTTCTCTTTCTTTCTCTTTCTCTCGCGCTTCAATAGTCGTTCATGCATACAACCGCGCTGTTAGCCGGGCGTGCAAAGCTGTTCCTCTCTTTGGCACCGAAAGCGCGATAAGAGGTGCGAGAAGAATCGAGACCTCGTTCCGCTCTCTTTCATGAGGCATCGGCACGACTTGGCGTATCATTTTCCGCCACACTTCAGGAGTGGCTTTGAGAGTGTTTCCACCTGCGGGTGACGACGCTTTTCTTTGCGGCAAGATTGTGTATCGAGAACGCCACGTCGGGAATATTCGTCAAGTGTCTCCGACAAAGTCGATTTGTATATAACTCCCGCCTACATCTCGCTGAGAGTTTATTTAAATTCCTTCTTTCTGACAATTCTTTCTAGAAAGAGAATTCTTAATATTCTACTTATTTGTAATTAAAATTTTAAACGGCGATTAAAAAACAAATGCTTCCTTTTCTTCATTTTATATGGCGCTCGCGCTAAATTAAAATATTTTATTGAAATACGTAAAGTGCCGCAAAAATGATCTTTGATGTCACAGTGTGTGCGCAAACATTTCTTTTTAAAGATAGCGTTACGCGCAAAAACTAGTTTACGATTGTTACAAAATATGTTTCGCGTCGCGAAACGATAGAAATCTCATCAAAGTTTGCGGTAAAAGTTCGCGATCTCGAAATTTTTGGCCACTAGAGAAGTCGCCGTCCCTTTATGCCGGAGTAATAGCGGAGTAGTCAGGCCGCGAAAAAAAAACACAAATTCCTCTTGGGAAATAAACCCACCCTCCAAAGAACATCCATTGACGTTTCCGAGTTTGTACGAAATATAGCCAATAAGAAAAGATTAAACTGATCGAACTCACTATAGTATACTTGATACATGTATAGGTAAACAATCAAGTACGCGACATAAAAGAGTTTAATTATTTTATATAACATTTATAAAATAATAAAAAATTGCGATAATCACAACACACACACGCGCACACAATACATATCGGGAAAAAATAACTCATTTTATATCTTTGTGATCCAATGTATGTGTTGAAAAAACAACCATTTCGAGAAAGCTTCGTTACAAAACTAAATGGGTAAATAAAAATGTTCGCTATTGTTTGAAATAACACAAAATAATTCCATTTGATTTGCCATTAGCGAGCGAAACTTCTATTTGTAGCGAGTTGGAATACTCAGATTGTAAGCTGTACCTTTTGTAAGCCCGAGAAAATAGTTAAAGAGAAGACTATAACAACAACAACAACATTAATAATAATATTTATATTTTATATACATACATATATTTCTTGACCAAAAGATAGTAAATCTATAAACAAAAGAATCTCACGTAGATTGTGTAGATCGGATGAGATGGAAAAGGAGTAGAGAGAGAGAAGAGATACTTTCTCCGGACGACGGGTTATGAGGATCGTTCAATTACGTGGGCGCACGTAAAACGCGCGACTTTTACCCAGACGTGGCATTTCGGAGCACGACAAGAGGAGCAAGGATGAGCGGCGCCGAGATAGAGTTTAATACCGCAATTTGAATGATACGATGCGTAACAAGGAGCTCGACATGGAGCGGAAGGAGAAAACGGTTCGGGAAGAACTTGATAAGCTGCGGACAGGGTTGAGAGATAGATAATCAAGGCCAAACTGGAGGTAAACCAGACATGTTAACCAATCAATCGTGTTGGTACTGGAGACTGCACCGTCGCGCGCGTATGTGAACGGAGGGTACGAGATGCAACGCATCGGAAGGCCCGGGCTCAAGGGGTGGACCGGCGAGTACGGATCGGCGGTGCTCGAGCAATTACCTAGACCCGATTTAGCCGCAGTCCCCCGAGCGTAATCACCAACACGTGCTGCTATTAGGCGTGCACGTGATCGATGTGTCGAATTCGCTGGAAAACTAGAGGACCAGATAGATTTTATCGAAGAGAAGAGGCTCGGTCGCGCGTTCCTGAGCGAATTCTTCCATCGCTCGAAGAGTTCTGAATTTTTGAGATAGAAAATACATACAACACTGTGTATGCTAACGATCAATAAATGCACCTTCGTAGAATTGATCACACACATATATGTTATGCAATAATCTTTAATTTCGTTCTACAGCTAATTTCCGTCCTAAAGCCAATCGTTAAACAGCGAAAAACATATGTAAAACGTTGGAAAGTTACTTTTTATTGTTATTCTTATTATTTCAAAAGATTGTAAACACTCTACTATGATATCAAACACGTTCTTATTGGCGATTCGTATCTCAGATAACAATAGAAAAACTAATAGACGGTTCTTCGAAAGGCATTTTGAAATCTGTCTGGTCTTTTAGTTTTCCAGCGAATTTTCTATTCGATGCCATGCTACACAAATCTACATTGCTCCCGCTGAAACTGGGACGCAGTTGTTGTTTTTCGTTGCGTTTGCTAAAACTCCTTGGTTATTATTCACCGGTCATTTGCACGAGCGTGTTCGATGTTTTCCAATTCGTAGAACATTTGCCGATACAGAACGCAGATTAAATATATTTATTCAATCAGTTTGCGGCCCCGGGTCTCGGTAGGTACATCTGGCACTCTCGGAGCGCTACTGTTGAGCGTTTGCGCCGATTCCTGAGGGCGACTCATTCACAGAGATGCAATCTGGCAGTTTTCCAATCGCAATCCGCGCGCGCGATACACTGCCCGCGGACGTTAAATAAAATTCAATTTTCCACGGGGGGGCCATTTCGTGAGTGTCTCCATTTTTGCGCAACTGATTTTAAATCGCGCGAATCGTAATCAAGCGAGCACTCATTTCGTTCTATTGAGGCGCGAATCCATGTATATTATAAACACAAATAGCGCTTTCGATTAAATAACAGACAACCGATTGTGTGAAAATGCTACAGAAAAATATTTGCCGAGTTAATAACGTGGAAACACCGTGGCTTCTTGATTCAGTTCAACGCCCTCGCCACCTGTTTTGTTGCCGCCTTCGGTGACAAATGAAATCCCCTGAAATTTAATACCGCTTGTGTGGCGCTGGCGCTATTACATTTCATAGATCGTACTGCGGCGGACCGGCCATACGTCCCAGCAGGTTTTCTTGTCCCTGTTAAGGAGAAGCTATTGCCAGGATTGTACAACAGGATTACGAGGACGTGGTCGTTGCGCGCGTCTGAACCAGAAATTTATACCGATGCTTTTTGCGGTGTGTGTGTGTGTGTATCTGTGTGTGAGCGTGTACAAAAGCTTCGGTTGTTTCAATCGGCGCAAAAACCTTCCAGTAATAAAGTATCCGGCGCATGGCAGTCCTTTATCCATAAATAACGCTATTAATTTAGCTCTCCATCGAAGCGAGCGAGCGTGCGCGCGATTCCTTTCGAACGTGAGAGAGTTCGGAGACTTAATTCTTTCTCTTTTAAACGTTTTTAAAACTAATAAATCCCTCAGTGGGATTTGCACGGCGAAGAAGCGGACGACCTTCGGCCGGTCACTTAATTGCGATCTTGAACCTTTTAAACTATCTCTAATTGAATTTTGCGATAACGACTGAATATCCCCGGGAGGATCTCATAAAACCATCCGCGTGGCAATAAAGAGTCGCGGTGACGTCGTCCGATCTATCCGCGCGATCTGACGCCGTCTTTCGAAGGAACGGGCTCGAAGAGTCCGTCCCGATAGAAATAAAAGAAGAAAAAAAAAAAAGAAGGAAAGAGTTCTTCTCGCGACGCAGGCGGATGCAGGCGAGCCCAGGTTCCGATCGGGTTTCTGAAAGCTTTTTACTTCGAAGGAAAATCGGGAACCCGCGGACCTGTTAGAGAACGAACATGGTATTCACCTCCGCACACTTTTCTACATCCGCGGGATTTCCAGGATTTCATTATGCCAGTTCTCAGTTTCGTCGCCATGGTGACCAACTATATACGTCGGTCGTAAAATACGCCGTCGCTCTATTTTTCTTCAGTTCTCTCGGTTGAGAAGAACTCTTGGTGACAAAATGCGGACGCTTCGACGTCGTCGACGGGAAAACAACGAAACGTAACTTCATGGCCGCAACGATCTTCTCGCGTGACGCAACAGCACGCAGTCCGACTTTCGATGATTTTATATAGCGTAATTACAAAATAATTATATGTCTGTCGGGATAACATTAGATATTTAATTGAAATATTAAATTGAAATATTTAATTTCAATTTAATATTTCAACTTTTATTTAAATGAACTATTTATATGACATTCTTCAATCGATAATATAATATAATACAATTGCCATAGTTATAGAAATATTACAGATAATGATAATCTGAAATTTTCGCTGAGAAAGACTGACCTTAAAATCGTGAAAGTAATTAATTAAAAGATGTTTCGGCACGCGTATTTTATCTGTGTAATTTTATATTTATTCAGTTTTTATATTTATTTATATACTTTTTATAAATAATTTATTAATATATATGTCTATAAGTTTTTAATCGTTCTATCCGAGCCAATCTATAACATAGAAGATGTATACATGTGTATGTATGTACATGTATTGTATATAGGTATGTACATGTGTTTGAGTCTATGTATATAGACACACTTGTATTTGTTCAGTCTCTCGTGTGTGTGAGATGGATAATACGTTTATAATCGATCGGTTCTCTTCATGTTCTGTGTTCCACCCTCGTTTTCCGATATCGAAGAACGATTTCCAAAGAGTCCAAGGGAGAGAGTAGCAGCCTTGAATTCCACTTCCACGCGCAATTCGACTCTGCAATTTTGCTTTTCCGCGCGATTACCTTTTTTATTTTCTCCGAGCCCGTAATTACGCGGGGCCGCGTCTAGCGCGCCAACGAAGAGAGAAACAGTTTCGGCGATGTTGCACCGAGACGAGAGAGCATCTCGTGCCGCCGTCGCCGCGAGCTCATCCGCGAACTGTACCAAAGCGAACGATAAAGAATAATCATTTGAATAGAGCCGTACGGATGAAGAGGCAAATTTAATATGCAAATGGCGGGGCATTACGTCTCTTTTATTCTATTCCGACCGAGCGAGAAGAGATGCTTCATTCTGCAAGGAGCACTATCCGGCTGAAGAAAGAAACGGAGGAGGGAAGAGGAAGCAGAGGGAAGACAAAGACAGAGGTGAAGAAAGAAAAAGATGAAGAAACGGCCCGAGGTGGAAGACTAGAAGACGGCGAAGAGAAAAAAGAAAGAATGCGAAAAAGAGAGAGAGAGAGAGAGAGAGAGAGAGAGAGAGCAAGAGAGAGAGAGAGCAAGAGAATGAGAAAGAGATGAAAAAGAGACCGAGAACGAGACGGTCTAAGTAGTTTTGCATATCTGCTTCATTACTCTGAATAACGTGCAGGAACTCTCCTTACACCTGCAGTTCTTCTCGCTCTCTCTTTCTCTTTCTCTGTCTCTCTCTTTCCTCCTTTCTTTTCTTCCTTCTTGCACTCCGATGCACTCTTTTCTATCCCGTGCTTAGCGCGTGCTAATGACCACGTCTTTTTTCGCTGTCCTAATTATACCGGCTACCAATCTTACATTTGCTCGCTCTTCAAGAGAGAAAGAAAATGATGTGCACACTTACATTGACGTCAGACGCGATCTATATCAGTTGGTAATTTATTAATTATATGTTTTGTTCGTAATTTCACGTATCGAGAAATTTCATGATGTTGCCAACGAGATTTATTTTAATGGCGGTTGCACGCTATTAAAAGTTTTAGTAATTCTTTTAATCTCACTGCTGCAGTTTCATATCATCGCTTCTGTTCGCTCGCTATAATGTACTGGAAGCGATTAAAAGCGCTCGCTACGCGCCCGCTATTACATGCCTCCGTTGTCGATATTACGAGCGCGTTTTCCATTTTCGCGTCAATCACGCGCGGGCATGCAAATCGCGAAAAAATCTGGATCTCTCTAATTCACAGAATTATCGCTATAATTAAAGCGCTCGTTTCATATTTGAATGCGATATTTTTCACATTTAGCGCGTCATTTCAGTTGCAAAAGCGCGATAAAAATTTCACTATCGGCTCAATATAATATGTAATATATAGTAGGAGCGCGTTACCTCCGTTACAATCGCGTCCGATGATTCGTTTCCTCAGGGTTCATAACCCTCGAGGAAGTGAGTTTCGGAAATTCGGGGAACAAAGGTTACTGCCGATTGCGCGCGAGAGAGGCGGCCCGAGGGCGAAGAACCGGAAGTGTCTGTCCCCGCGTTCACGCCCCTCGCGCGTTCCCTTTTG
This sequence comes from Pseudomyrmex concolor, assembly GCA_014839585.1. NCBI lineage: Eukaryota > Metazoa > Arthropoda > Insecta > Hymenoptera > Formicidae > Pseudomyrmex > Pseudomyrmex concolor. The sequence continues at coordinate 7,967 of QVOB01025672.1, forward strand.
TCGTAAACCCGACGTCGACGATAGGGCGACGTAGCACCTCGATCGACATTTTTGACATCTCGCGCGTACATGGCAGCACTTACCAGATGAGATCAAACTGCGGTGGTGATAAAAGTAAATGGTACGGTCGGGAAAGATATTCGAGGAAACTTTTGGGAGCAGATTGCGAACTATTCACTCAATCGAATTTTGGTTCAAACGAGAGAGAGAGAGAGAGAGACAGAGAGAGAGAAAAGTGTTATGAAATCTGTTAGAATTAATAAACACGCGTTCTTGTCTCGAGAAAGTGTTTGTACAAACGTAAAGCACTGTTTTGTAAACGTTCTGCATTCTGAATTAAATATATATTTGATGAATAAGAAATCACGAGCGCACGAGAGATTCGCGTGCGCTCGTTCTCGGCGGTAATTCCATGAAAGCTCGCGCCAGATGCATCCCACAAGAAATCTCGTATCGCTCCGTGACTCATTTGCGAAACATTAATGGGAGGATGGGTATCCCGTTCCGAAAAGACTGCTTAGAAAGATAGCGAATAACATTCTTTTTCGGGACGGTAAGCCAAAGAGGATTTTGCGGTTTGCGAACACTTTACGAGTCACCTTCCTTTTCGCGTCAGCTTTCTTGTCGCTTCTCGAATTTTCCGCTCTTCGCCGGGTCCGGGTCTAATGTAATCAAGGCCCGCAGACCCGCACGGAAAGCGGGGCTACTTTTGGAACGAGCGCGATCGAGCCGCCATTGCACACGTCGGGTATAAGTCACTTTGCCGATACTTTGATCCCTTCCACGTGTAACGAGGTTACGAAGAACGAAACGTGCGGCTGTTAAACCGCGCGGTCAGCGCGTACGTCGATGAGATTCTGCGAGCGCGACTTTCAATTGATGCGAATGGAAACCAATAATCGAGAGAGGCTTGCATTAAAAGCGGCAGAAAAAAATGCACGGCACATATCCTAGGATTCTCTTTAATATAAATTACTTTTTAAATTATACTTCTTTAATCAATACAAAAATTAATATAAATTTATGTACCATGTATGTTATATTATATTTTAATCTCTTACTATATTAAAAATTATTTGCAATTTTTTTTTCATAATATCAAATTTTATATCGGCTCAGTTTTTCATAAAGAATCCGTTAGCTTCCTTAGCTCTCGATTGATGCGTCGCACGTTTCCCATTATCACTCGTTCCGATTACTTTTACCGGAGATATCGTCTACATGTTTCGGCGCGGGTTTATCCGCTCGCTTGCGAACGTTGATGTCATTCACTCGTGTACCAAGTGCGCTATCGGCATTCTGCTTGCTCCGGGGCCGACGGCGGCACCCGTTGTCGAGTTGCGAGTTTATCGAGCCTCGCCGGGAGCGCGAGATCGAGGACGAGTCTCTCTCTCGTACGAACGCGCGCGTATCGCGTTACGTCCGGAACTTTACGAGGATCTAACGGGCGCGCGATACGCGAATTTACGAGGCACAGCGGGCCGAAATACGCGCGCGCTCGATTTCACGCTCGCACGTCCATTCGCCGCCGGCTGAGAATCCGAACACTCGTGCAGGTTGCGGCCGCTCGGCATTATGCCGGAATAAAACCGGGTGATCTCTCTACGATTCCTCGTAACGCGGAATGTGAACGACGATGTGTGATCCTTTTTTTTTTCGACGATAACCTCTCATTCTGTTTACCCCGATATCCTTTATCCCGGTGATCAGTGTTTTCTTCTCAAGCGGAAGAATTCCCTGATTTGAATTTGTACGAAGAGCCGCAATGTACAGTACATGAGAATAGACCGGCGGCTTCAGAATTCAGAGAACTTCAGGATAAGCCCGCTTCGAATTCTCGAAATGAGAATTTTACGTTGAGATTTTCGACGGACAATCGTCGTGTAATTCGTGCTTTCGGAGATAACGCGAAACCCTTCACGAAATATATTCGATTTTCTCCCTCTCTCTTTCTCTCTTTTTCTCTCTCTCTCCCTTCCTGATGAGTATACGAAATTTATCTCTACTCCATTCGGTCGTTCCAATCGAAGGGTAAAGCTATCTTTCAAGTCAAGAGATTGAGAATTGAACCCTAAGTGAAACTACTTCAAGAAACGCGGGGAAATACTATCTTGGGTAATTTGTGTGGGAGACGACGAGTGCGTTTCCGTCCAAGCTCTCCGCATCGCCGTTCCTTAGTTCACTTACGTTGTTGCCACCATCTTTCGTTTCGTTTCTTCCCCTTTCATGTCCCTCTTCCCGGACTCGATCCAGGCTTCTCCCTTCTTGCGCGCAAAGTCTCTCCTCGCGTATATTTCGCCCTTCTTCGAGTATAACTTACAGACGCCATTAAATGCCAGGAGCAGGTTTAAAGCTCCGGCAACCCGCCGAGCCCTTTTGTACCAGGGTGTAAAGATTTCGAAACCCACCGGAGCGAAGAGCCTCTAGCCGCGGGTGTGCCACCCTCCCGTAACTACGCGCCGGCGTCTCGCCTTGTCGACACGGAGGGTCCTCCAAGCAATACGTCTCGCGACTCTTCAGAACTGCGCCGTAATCAAACTGCTTAACGCGCTTCCTCGCCCGCCGCTCGAAAGGAATCTGCATTAGGCATGTGACACTGCGAATTGTTCCACGTTAATGGGGTTTATTGTGCGGCGAGTGAATTAATTAGATGGCAGGTTCTCGCCAGAAAAGATTCGCGAAGAAAGAGAGAGAAAGAGAGAGAGAGAAGCCGACCGTTTAACTTGCTATGCAGAGATCGCGATGCTCTTCCTCCTTTTTCCTTTTCCGCTTCTGTGTTTCGCCGCGGAAACGGATTCGTGCTCCGAGCCGCATTCCTCGATTGTACGGATTTTGCCAGGCCGTCGCATTCGAAATTGCAATTGTATCGGTTCATCCATATTTAAATCCAGGAGCGTAGATTTGCTGCCGGCGAAATCCTATTATCGGTCGACAAAGCCCCCGGCGCCTTATATCGGGCGCGAGTGACATCCATTTCCGCGTACACTATTTAAACGTGGGAGATGAATTAAATTGGACGCCTATATAAATCCTTAGAATCCTTGTGTATATGTGTCTGTGTGTATGTGTGTATGTATATATACGACCCGGCACGGGCCGCAGATGTTTCTCAGCGATTGTCCCCATAAAAAAGGCTCCCCGTGTAGTCGTAGAGACGATAAAGTAGAGAGGCGGCGCGGATGGAAATTGAAAAGTGTAAAGCAGCCTGACACTCGTTGTTATTCCGCTCGTTCGGACTTTGACGATCGAGAATATCGTATTTCGCGCGTGGCAACGTCGATGGCATTAGAAATGAATACTTTATTTTTTTTTGTTTTTTCGAACTTTAATACGGCGCGCGATTGCGTGTAAATTCACCGCTTTCTCCATGTAGCGGCATTTCTTGATCAATCTCCGTCTCGTCAATTGCAAAGCGCACCGATTCTCGGGCGCAGCCCGCCATAGAAACGTTCGAAGAAGAAACGGGGAAATAAAAAAATATTGATCTTGTAACACGTGTCTCGTAAGGGTTAGCCTACATTGCCGAGGTTTGTCGCCTTTTCCGTCCTAAATCAACAGAGGCCAACGCCTTGCCTCACAGGGTCGTGTTGACATCGTCTTTTTGCCCCCGTTTACGTCACGTTTACGACGGCAACGTCCCGTCGTCGAGCAATCTTCCCCGCCGCCGGGTGTGCGGAGCGAAGGCGAATTCTTGCCTTGCGTAAAAGTCGATTGCGTGCCGTTGAAACGCGCGCCGATGAAACGTCGAACGTTGGCCGGAGTTTCTAAAGAAACTTATTTTTCCATCTAAACGTTTCCGCACACGCTCGACAGCCGGCAGACGTTCGCTTTCAGTCTGCGTGCGTTTCCAACTCTCTCTCTCTCTCTCTCTCTCTCTCTCTTTTGTCGAGAAAACACGTATTTGCATTATCGCTAGCGCTCGCATCTCGGAATTTTCGATTTTTCGCAAACATCCGTGTCCTGCATTTTTTAAAAGCATCGATTTTTACGATAATCTTGCATTACGGCGCAACTATACGGGATTTTATATTTCTCAACAACAGCTGCACCGCGTGTATATTCCGCGTGTATATATATCGCATATATATAGTCGCAATATTTGATATCCAAATAAAAGCGATATATATATTTTTCTCGCTGGCGCTTAAAAATCATAGAGAAAGAGAAATAGAGAAACCGGCTGCCGAGGTGATGATAGATGTTGATATCCGACCAGGCGCCGCCAGTTTAGGACCGCTTTGCATACGCTTTAGCGGCGCACAATGTGCGGCACACTCTAACCAGTTAATCAATTTCACATCCCGTACGGCTATTTTAACCGCGCGCACGTCCGTCCGTTTCGCGAGGACAATGAGAGCCGTGCCGTGTAATGGGACGACGACGGATCCGGCCACCGGCTTGTAAATCATAGGGTTTTACTACTTAACGACGCTCGAGTGCGCTCGTGCAATTGCG
>QVOB01025675.1:0-12547 GCA_014839585.1 Pseudomyrmex concolor
AAAAAAAAAAAAAAAAAAAAAAAAAAAAAATGAAACTGACAAGGAAGGGGTGTTTTCGATATAAAGGAGAAAATCATTTCGCTCCGCACGCGAATCAATGCCGATCGATTTCATCGCGCATTGAACCTGATCGTCACGAGCAAGATGATAGAAAACTATATCAAAGAGGTGGAATTAATCTGATGCCACAAGTACATCTGTGTAAGTAACTGTTTTCGGTACAAAAAAATCTATCCCAAATCGATCGAGGAAATCGCCGATGAAAACTAGCACGGTAGATGTTCTCCGACGCGCATTTTGTCAAAACGCGACTTTTTCCTAACGACGCATAAAAAACGTAATAATTATTTATATCCTACGGTGGCCAACACGTTAAAGATGTAGTCACGTTAGTGAAATTTTGATTAAGATTGATGTAATGCGATCCCTTGGCAACAGAGTGTCGCCAGAGTAATCTTAGAAGTATACCTCCGTTCACTTGCAGTGTCGAATAACAAGACATAGTATACGGTGACTAAGATCTTCCAACAGATGATATCACGATTACAACAAGGAATGAATAATTCAAAAATTTTTTTTATGACGGAAACACATGCGCTTTATCGTGAGACATTTTCTTAAATATCGAAGAATTTAACTAATAATAGAAATAACAATAAAATTGAGTTTTGTTATACGATGTTTTATCATATACACCGATCGGCATCGAATCGTTCCGCGAGAGAAAAAGAAAATTTTCTCTTTTATGCGTCATTTTATTCCAGCCGTCAACAGTTGATCGACAGAGCGATAACAGAGGTTGAAAGAACAACGCACAAAAACAAAAGAACTTTTTCTCTCTCTCACGAGCGAAACTGTTTACTCCCAGTCAAACGCTCAATTTCGGATTCGTATTATTATTCTTTAGATGCTGTACATGTACATTTTATATCAATATTTGTGAGCAGTGTCGAATATTCTTAAAACTCTCAGACAATTCGATCTTTGGCTATAATTAAATTATTTCGATAATGTTAATGGTTTGATTAATATTTAAATAAAAAGATATCGAAGTCGCGCGAGAAATCGTCGAGACACTTTGACCGAATTTCGAAACGCCGTTGGCTCAGTTCGCGTCGCAAGTCGCTAGTGCGTAGTTGAGTCGCGACTACTTGCGGCGTACCTTGCGTGTTTTTGTTTTCGTCCCGAATGACCCCAAGTCGAATACAAAAGCGTTCGGAGCACCGGCATTTAACGAAAGAGGGTAGTCTTTAGTCTGTGTGTGTGTGTCAACAGGTTTACAGTGTGTTGTAATACGCGCCTACATTTCTTTTCGATATTCGTCGTAAAGACATTGCGCAGGTGAGAAATTGCAAGCGCGCGTCACGCGGCCTAATTTTGAAAACACACCGATCAGAATTTATATTGCAGGTGTGTGTGTGTGCGAACAAAGTGAAAACGTCTCGCATTTTCCGCGAGACTGTTTTCGTCCCGTCCGTTTCGCGCACGAATCATCGAGAGTGTCAAATCTCTTCCGAAACGACGGGCGATTATCTTTCAGCCAACCGAGCTTCGATCAATTCATGTCCGTTCATCGTATTTCGACAAGACGCGTTTCGCATCGTTGACCAGTGCATTATCGCTGCACAGCGCGACGCGCGAAGTTGGTCACGTGATCAATTTCGAAACCGCAGTTCAGATCGCAACGTCGCTAGTCGCTAGTGTACACAGCCGAATTGTGCGAACGCGTCGCATTCCTCGCGTCTTTTTTCACCTCTTTCGAGAGCGAATGTATCGCGCATGAACCGGGAGCAGTGTCGGAAGTGTCGAATCCTAACAACAGACGATCATTACGGTGTTAATTGTTCTACGGGACGCGGATTAATCGCGATCGCGGTCCGTCGGGTAAGATTCGCGAACGTATTCGTTTCGCATCGTACAACGAGCGATATTCAGAATTGTGGAGCGTCAAAGAGTATCGCGAAGAAAAGCGGGAGCAGTGTCGGAAGTGTCGAATCTTAACAGACGATCATTACGTAGTTAATTGTTCCACGTGATTAATCGGCCGCGATCGCGGTTCGTCGGGTGAGATTTGCGAACGTGCTCGTTTCGTATCGTACAACGAGCGACATTACGAGTGACATCTAGGATGGTTTAGTGCGAAAGTAACTTAGCGGATCGTTTCAGGTTAGTCCGTACACTATTCTAAGGGCAAAAGTGATATCCAGGATTGTAGAGCGTCAAGAAGTATCGCGAAGGAACGTCAGGAAAGCGAAACTGTACTTGTTAGTGGACCACGGAACGTGGTGATTAATCAGCCGCGATCGCGGTCCGTCGGGTGAGATTCGCGAACACGCTCGTTTTGCATCGTACAACGAGCGATATCCAGAATTGTGGAGCGTCAAGGAGTTATCGCGAAGGAACGTCAAAAAAGCGGAACTGTTTACTTATTAGCGGACCACGGGACGTGATTAATCAGCCGCGATCGCGGTCCGTCGGGTGAGATTTCCCGAATGTGCTCGTTTCGCATCGTACAACGAGCAACATCGCAAGTGATATCCGGGATTATGGAGCGTCAAGAAGTATCGCGAGAGGGAATGTCAGGAAAACGGAACTGTTTACTTATTAGTGGAGGACAAGTACAATAATGCTCTTTGTTTACGATGTTTACGTAACGGTCCGCGGCCGCCACTATGGCGCTTTATTTTTCGAATCTCCGTTCCGATCTTTGGGAGCGATCGCGCTTCATCGGATTCGTGTGTTTGTGACTTACACATATTATTCGAGTGTGCGTCGGGATTGTCGGCAAACGACCGACGTTTTAAGAGAGTGCCGAATACATAAATTTATAATCGTCGGAAGTGTCGGATAATTTTACGGTCAATGATTTTAAGTGATGATGATAATAATAATAACAGTGAAGTAAAGTGATAATGCGACGCTTCTTTTTTTTTTTTTTTATGCTCGAATATAAATAGTGTCTTTGTATCGCGTGTTTCGTAATCGCGTACATCTGTATCAAAGCATATATCTGTATCAAAGCGTATATATGTAAGTGTAGGAACGCACAGTACAAGTTTTATGTGTATATAAAATGTGTAAGAACATATACAAGTGTATCATAGTGTATTATAAGAAATCTATAAAATTAAGGAGAAAAAACTACATGCATTGATTAAGGAAATGATTGCTGCACGTCCGACGACAATCAGCTTGTTATGGTAAGTGACTGTTTCTTAATCATTTTTTAACCTTTCTGTCATCGTATTAAATTTGCTTAGTGTAGAAAAAATGGTTTCTCATTGCTTTTGAAAATTTTTGACAATTGATATAGAATGTTTTATTTAATTAAAATTGACGATGAAAAATGCGCCGCACAAGAAGCGAATTCAAGTCATTCGCGACAAGTTCGATAAACTCAGCAAATCAGGTCGTTGAACATGCGTTTACAAAATTTCTTGAAGCTTGAAAGATTGCTTCCTCGAATCGGCGTTCTTGGTATATCGTGTGTAGTATACGATGCTGAGCGCTTCCTCTTTGTATCTCATCACAGTGTATTGAAAAGTTCGGTGAAAAGTTGATGGTAAAATTGTCAAGTAATTTCATAAAAATTGTACAATAGAGAGAAAGAGTCAAGTAGCTTAAATTAAAATATAAAATAGTAACAACGTATTCTTTTTTTCAAAAAATATGTGCGAAGATTTTTTACCATTGTCTTTTTTTACGATGCTAATTAATTTATCGAACTGTCTAATGAGTGCGCGCTAATGCTTATCGTAAAAGAGACAATAATATTTTCTTAGCTATATTTTTATATAACGAAAAACAATATATAAATAGAATTTTAAAAATCGGATATCTCTGCAATTTTTAAATAAATTTCAAAGAGCCAACAAGCTGTAATGTGTAATCACGACATTTTAATTGGATGATATTGCACGGAGATAATATTGTTTCTGCCGAGAAACGTCTGCGCTTTAGTAATGATAAATGTGCTTGCTATGAAAATAACCTTAGCCAAAGGAGAGAGACGCTCATGCATCGTCAGGATCTCCGGATCGTGACTAAAAATGGCGATGCGGGTCGAGAGCTTCTCTCTCGCCGGGGGCGGATCGGGATCGAAGCCGCCGGGATGATCGGCTGCGCACTCGTTTTCACGGTCGTCCAGATGTATCCACCGCACAAGAGCGTATATACTTCGCATATGCCGCGCACTTAGATTAGGGCCTTCTGTGATTTATGCACACAAACGCCAGTACTGTACATTACCGGCAAAATATTAGCTCCTTGCTTTTCTGCCCATTAGACTCAGACAGTGATAGTAATGACTACAATTTTCTTGTCTCTTGTTCTTCGAAACTTCGCAGAAAGTCTTTTACGGTTTCCACATCGCTGCCTCGACAACGTCCGAATTTCAACAATGAAATTCGACTTTGCATTCGCCAAACATTAAATACAGTAAATCCCTTCGGTAATTTATATCGCGTGAAATCGCCACGCGCGCAGAACTCAAAACATTTTTTTTTTTTTTAATTTTTAAAAGTACTTTATTGCTTGTTGCTCATGGGCGTGTCTTTTTTTTTCGATGTTACTAATAGTATCACGAGTGCGCTTTAATAACTATACGCGGGAAACGTTGAACGCACGATTGCATTTCGAGACGCGACGAATCTCGACTTGTGCCGCAAGGCACAAGAGAAGAGAGATCGAATTCCGCGGAATTATCGCCGCGCATCCATTTCAACGATCGCATACACGCGCGTCTGTGTGCGTGATTAAAATACGTTACGGATAACGCCGCGCATCGTGCTACTTACTCCGATCGTTACAGCAAGTCTAAAAAGGAATATCGGTGTAATTTACTTCCATGTGCATCGCATCATCATACTGTAACCGCAAACCAGTTACGAATTATCGTCGCGATACCGCGGATAATCTGGTCACTGGCGCAGCGAGTGTATTTTGATGCGCCACTGCCGCAGATACATGTATATAACCCGACGTAGCAACACAAAGTTGATTTTAATCGACATTTTTACACTGTATATATGTTGTTAAAAAACTGGCATTCGGTTATTAGTCTGTTTTTCTTGAACAAAATTTAAAACAATGCGATCATGGACGAAAATCTAATGTAATTATAATATAATTAAGATGAAATCACGATAATGAAATCACGATAATGATACTGAAAATTAATGGAGCGTACGCGTACGAAAATTATCAATGGAATATTCATGAACTTATGAAGAACGGGGGGATTTCAGACTTTTCGGGAAAATGTGATCTTTTTTTTTTTGGAGGGGAGGATGCCGCAATAATCAACAAAGATACACGGCGCTTTATGCAAATTCCAATATCCAACGTGATCGTATCGCGCATTTTCGGAAAATACAATGGCCTCGATCACGCGATCGCCGTTGCGTTCTTTGACGCGACTGCTCGTTAATCAGGAAGGGCTCCCCGATAAACTTCGCGATTATCGTGATTGCCGGTATGAACGGACAGGCCGAAGAAGCAGACCGCCCCAAGGCTGATGTACGCGTTTAATGCGCGCCGTGGCCGATGCACGTATCACAGGTGCAATGTGTCACGATGAATTACTCGATTCGTGATATTATCGGGGAAAAAAGCAGCGCGTCCCTTTTGCGCTAGTAATCGCGTAATAATCGACAGCGAAGTTGAGAATTTTGTGCTCTCTTATATATGTACTTTTGCAACTTTTACGAGTGCGTAAAAGTCAAAAATAATATATATCTAACAATGACAAAACTTTTTTATTATCGTAGCGATCACAATTCACTGTTGAATAGTGTTTCTATTACACGAAATAAATATTATTCTGGCCAGCAGTAAATTTCTCTAAGAGACGTAATTGTCGTGCGTGAAACATTTACGAAGCCATGTGCGTAGTTTATTCGATTTTATTAAAGCGTGAACGTGTTGTGCGCGCAAAACGACTGTTCCGAACATCGCCTGATAAATTGCATTAAACAATAAATACGCCATTTGTTACGTGGGATATTCCGGGTATCTCAGCGGCTACATATGTATATACACACAGCTGGTTAATGAATTTACTATAGTTTCGGTGCGGTTAAGCCTTGATTACATACATACGTAGGCGCGCACATATGCTCCAATCCGAAGCTCGTAATTTGCAATCACAACCGCAATTTTCGGAGGCGAAGAAATTATAATTGCTTTAATAAACCAGGAAATGGATCAAGTTCTTTATTACGGCGTGTATCAGTTTTGTTGCTTTTCACAGTTTTTTTTTCTTGTCCGTGTTATGCCGATTTTTATCTCCATCAAAAAGACAAGCAAGAAATTTCAGTGAGGCCGCGCATCTTTTTTCCACGATGTACATAGTTATTTTTAAGGTTCATTCCGCGGTTTCTTGCCCGAGTTCTGACGTCCTGTCTGTGTTCGTTCTTCTCGATCAAATTACAGCCGCGTTTCCACATCTCGCCGGCAGTAATTTCTACAGTAACGTTGCTTGCCCGCTTATTACAAGTTCTTACCCGAGGTGTTTTGATTCTGCTTTGGTCGTTTTTCTTTTTCTTTCTTTCGGATTTATCACCATGCACGAACAGGAGAGAGAGAGAGAGAGAAAATTAGTTTAATGCTTTCTTAAAAAACGATTTATGATGATTTATAAACTTATTAAAAAATATATAAACTATAGTTTAAAAGTATAAAACTTTAAATTCATAATTTTCGATAAATTAACAAAGCGGAAAAATGTGCAACATTGCAAATATTTTTGTGCGAGCGTCGAGGTTAAAATTTTGTTAAAAACCGTAAGTTTGTGTAGAAGTATTGTTTTTTAGACCGAGTCTTCTTTTGTTTCACGTCTTTTAATTGGCTCAAATTTCTCCGCGTTACTTGAGCGAGTCTCTCTAGCAACATTGTTGTAACTCTAGCAACACGAACAGGTACTGACGAACTATAAGATGATGCAGGTCATTTCCCGGTCAACGACCTGTTGTCGAAGGGTTGCACCGAACAAAAACCTTTCCCTTCGTGAGACACGACTGTACCACAAAGTGGCTATATCTACCAGACAAACACAGAAAGTTTTGTCCGTGCGCACTGCTTCCCACAGTGAAGATAATCGCTGTGAGAAAAAGAGAGAGAGAGAGAGAGAGTTATTTTTACTGATTTAAAATCTCTTATTTTCTCTCGTTAAAAGAGACCGTACTTTACAATTATCTTTCCTTCGAATGGCTATGTGTACATCATCGCAAACAATACATATTCAAGCATATATAAAAACGTAAAAGTATTTGTAAAATAAATAAATAGAAAAATATTATTTTTCGCGTATTATTAAAGTTTATTCAATCGGTATGTAATAAGTTCATACACCGTGTTTTTTAAATTACTCGATTAATATGACAATTTTAAAATAGAATGTTTGCTAGATATTTTAGACGCAACATCATCATATACTTCGGTTGGTCAACATTTTTTCCTCGCTATTTAATTCGATTTATAGTTCCTATATGGGATAATCTTCGGTTTATCACGGGGGAAAGTTTATAGTCAGGAAATCCCTGTCGCCCTTCAAGAGCTCTCGGCCAAACCTGTTTTTTTTCTTTTTTTTTTTTTTTTAATCCAACGTCCATTCCTATGACAAGAAAATTGTTCTCCCGTAGTAGAAAAAATTAAAAAAAATTGAAGTGGTTTCCAACGGACTGCTCCGTCACATGTAAACCTTTCGAGAGCCGAAGATCCCCTATAATTACGCAATTAAAGATGTTTCGATCCTTCGATGGTATTTCGTTCACATTGTTGCGCGGCGATAGAGCAGAAGTAAATCTCTCGCATCAAAATCTTAATCGTCTTATTTTTTATTATTATTATTTTTTTTATTAGTCATAAGAGAATTTCAAGTGAGATCAGCAAAATGATACCGATCGCTCATCACGCGGCGTTTAAAAAATTGCGTTTGTGTCGTTTTGCAATTCATGGCTTCAATTTCATACCGAAGTAAGAGAGAGGCAATCGCGGATACGATCCCCGGCGACTAGCGAAGCGAATCGAGAGAGGAGGAAACCTTAGTAGGGCCTTGGACCGAAATTACTTCGAGGAATGCAATCTCCTAACCTCGCGCAACTCTCGGAAGAAACTACAATTGAGCGTGCGCTGCAAGAAGAGCTCTTGCGTTCTGCGTTAATAAAATCGACCGTGAAGAAGAAGGCGGGGAAGAGAGAAACGTACGAAGAAATCGAATATTCCGTACTTTTTCTCCTTGCGGTTTCGCTTCTTTCTCACACGCGTTATTTACAATGGTAGATAATAATACGTTCTGTCAATTTTATTCAAATCTTCACGGCAGAAGTGACGAGAATTTAGTGAAAAATTTCGACACCGTTCGGTGAACGAATATTTGAATTTCTTTTTTTTTTTTTCTGCATCACGATAAATGTCCGAGCAAAACGGTCTGAAACTGCCTCGTGTTAAGTCGATAAGAATAAGGGTGATAAAACGAGTCGGTATGTATATACATGGCAGATTAGGTCTTATCGCGATGCCTATTTGAACACAATGAAGACCAGTAACCGTCGTCTAATCTTTTGAAACAATAAATAAACACACGTGCTACTCTCGCGCGTTCTGTTCTCGGTTATATCTTAATTCATTAAGATATGAGGAGGGAATTTCATAGTCAATAAAACGCGTGAATTATTTGTGTTTACGAGGAACTCCCTAGTTTGGTCTTAAATTACTTTTTATGCGAAATTAGGAAAAGAGAGAAGAGAAAAATACAATAATCATATTCGCGAACCGCTTTGAGCAAAGACGTTCTCTATCGTAAACGTCGTAAGTTCCGTAATGACGAGAGTCATCAAACATTGCGTGGACGGAGAGGATTTCTGCAAACAACGGCTGTAAAGCTCTCTCTCCTCCCTTTCGACAAACGCCATTACCGGCAAGAAACACCATAAAAGGGTCAATGTCCCTTTCGTAAACAGATCTCTTACGCTCAAGGCCGCCAGCATAGTACGCGATGCCACACACTTAAAAGATTTTCGCATACGCGTTTTTACGCGTTTGTGCATAATCTTACCTGCAACGGTTCTTGGTCAGATAATTTTTCTTTCCGCGCGCACCGGAAGTACAAGAAAGTCACATTTAGTTACATATTTTGATCGTTAATTAAATGCAGGCGTAAAACGCGGACAACGGCCTGATGCGTTGCATAAAAGTTTTATTCTTTTTATTTATATGTTACATAATTAATTTTTCAAAACGTGCTAGTAACTTATCCGGTCTGCGATTAGAATCTTTGAACTTGTCAATTTTTACTCGTCCAGTAAAGGGATAAACGCTCGGGTCATAATGGCTTGTTGACATTGTGATTTTAAACCTGCTTTACGCGATAAACATCATTCTGATTGCGCGGCAAATGATCCTGTGATGATAACAAGAGAATTAATATCGGGACGTGTGGTTAATTAATAGCGCATGACCGATTCTGAAAGGCCGTATTCGCGCTCATCTCTTTGGTCACAGAGCCTGTACGCTATGTGACTCAAACGCAACTTTTTGCAGAGATGCCACATCAGCGGCTTAACAACGCGAGTAATGGTGCATATGGCGGCAGATGTATAAACGTTGCGCTTTTATATGCGCGTCGTATATGCCACATACAGGAGAAAGAGAAAAAGGGAGAGAGAGAGAGAGAGAGAGAGAGAGAGAAAGAGAGAGAGAGAGAGAGAGAGAAAGAGCTCCGTGATAAACACGCCACATAAAGCGCAAGTCGCTAATGATAACCATTACTCGATTACTTCCCCGGTTGTCCAGGAAGAATCAACCGGACTTAAGCCCTGAAAAGGTGATTCTGTATGAGTGCTGTGAGTGTGACTTTTATCGTTGTTCTCCAATTGCAGAAAGCAGCAGTTAAACGTGTATAAATTATTCATACGCAGCGCAATTTAATTCTTAACTTAATTCTACGTAATGCTATCTTTCTTTCTTTCTCTTTCTCTCCTTTGTCGCATAAAATTATTTTTCAATTAAGTTTGTATATTTTTATGGTTTTTTTCTCGCGTTTCTGCATTTTTACATTTACATTTCCTCGCGATTTACTTTTTTTTTTTTTGAGAGAGAATGAGTCGAATGAGAGAAGTTTTAAATATGACCGTTAATAATATATTCTACCGAAGTTGTATCGCAATTCCACGAAGATCCGCAATTGCGTTCATCCACCTCGTGATTGGTAACAAGTTTCTTGCGAAACACAATTGCATATCGTTAGCCAGCCTCGCAATACTTCATATTCCTTGCGAGAAACGGAAGTACACGTTATTATTAAAGTTACTGTGTCGACAAAATAATACCGGGGTAGTAAATAATTTCGGAGCGACGATCAAACGATATTTTAATGAGCACGTCCGTGCAACCGGTCTTCCGAGATGTATAGTCTAACAGAAATCCTCGAATTATCGGTTCTCTGCCTATAAAATCCTCATTTACGAGAACATATTACCCCGGAGCCATAAAATCAGATGTACATTTGGCTAATCGCGTCGATGCTAAACGATTGCTATATTTGAAATTCAAAAAACTCGATCATTTATGTCGCAGTCTTTAACCTCTGAATTAAGTTTTTATTATTAACAATTGATTCGTAAAAACAATGTAAAGTAATTTTACGATATTTTTTGTCAAAATTATTTTCGCCCAAGTCATTCTACGCTGTAGTGACAATATCGTCACGCGATTCAGTCAACGACGAGGAAGGTATCAATTCGCAATTTTTCATCTTCGTTATCCGATATCTTCTCTCGTGGATCGCGCGGAGCATGTTGTTATCCTCCTATGCTGCCCTCTACGGTTCCTTTTATTGGCCGCTTATCTCCAACCGATGATGAATCACCGCGCGCGCGGCCCGAACAACGACGTTGTTGCGAGAGAAGGAGAGAAAGAGAGGAAGCCAAGGAGACGCAAAATGGCCGGGAAGCTCGGAGAAGATCGCGATGATGCTCCGTACGTACACATGTACACGCATATGTGTACGTGTGTGTATCCACGTACGTGCGTAGTCGTGAAACGGCCGAGGTGCAACGAGAGATAGAGAAGGAAACGGAGGATGGTCGGAGGCAAAGGAGAAGAGCGAGCGGGTGAAGAGAGAGCATGCAGAGAGAGAGAGGGAGAGAAAAAAAAACAAATGGGGGGAGAGTAAGAGAGATGCGCGAGCATGGTGTTGACCGGGCTTTGAACTCTGGTCTCACTGGAGTACTACGTCGTAGTACGGAGCTCGTTGGGATTAGTTTGGTTCCGTCTCTTCTCTCTTGGTTTACCGCACTATTGAACCTTACTCCTTCCTCACGTCCTCTGTTTTGTATCGCGTTGGTAACTCTTCCTTTCTCTTCCTTCTTCGCGTTGTATCTTCGAGAAGACAACACGGAGAAAATAAATTTGTACATAAATCGAAGTTTTAATTGCTTCAAAATTACATATACTTATTAAGTATGTAATTTCTCTCTGAAAACAATACAGCGCGAAACTTATATTTGCACGAAAAACAAATCTGACGGCAAACGACGTAAAGTAAATACATTCTCAACTGTTGAGATTTTTTGTTCGAGAGATTTTTATACATTTAAGAGAAAATACATATGTACGCAACACATAAAAAAATAGCTTCGTAATTTTTTAATTGTTCTTCTTCAATATACGTATGTAGGGATAATGTGTCCGTCTTTAAAAGATGCGGATCAGGATATGCACAGTGTTTTTTCTTATAAACTAGTTTTGATATCACATCTTGAACTAGGTGCATAATAATGCCCACATTCGCGTTGAGCCTTTCTCAACGCGATTCTCGTATCCGCAGCCTCCAACACGATTATTCGCTCAGGCAGGTCGAGCTCACCCAGCATCTCGCGCAAAAGGATAGATCATCTTCCCGTCGTGGAAAGGTCCTTCCCTCTCACTTGTCTATCGAGTGCGTTGAACCCCCTTTTTCCCGCGGGCGTCCGACGAAAGCGCAAAAAGCACTTATCGCGCGCATCGGAACTACCGCGCTCCCTCGCGCTCGCTTATTCGCTCGCTCGTTTGGCTCGTGGACGGGACTTGTTCGTCTGTCGGAGCGATTTCTGCCGAGTCACGGATGCACGTCGCGCGATGCACGGCACCGCGGATGCATCGCGCAACCGTGTGTGCGTGTTTTGCAGCGGTTCGGTCCCCGGCCCGGCTCCTCGTCTTGCGCATCCATGAAGGAAAGAGAGAATGAGAGACAAAGACAGAGAGAGAGAAAGAGAGAAAGAAAGAGAATTGGAACCGCAGGCAACTACCGCTCTTCTGCTCTTACCTTGAAGAGGCCGACAGCAGAGGATGGGACGCATCTCTCCCGTGGGGAGGCGTGACGGAAAGGAACGGGGTACATGGAGGGATGTATATACTAGCGAGCGAGTAGGGAAGGTGGAGGACCCGTTGCACTGACCGGGCTTTGAACCCGCTATGTAGTAAACAACAGGTACGTTGCACCCATGCCGCAATTTGTAAGAGCCCGAGAGTGTGAGGAAGGCTCTCTCGTGACTCTCTCTCTCTCTCT
>QVOB01025678.1:0-11748 GCA_014839585.1 Pseudomyrmex concolor
TCCAAAGAAATTAATTTCTTTGGAATAATTTCATTGGAAATTTGTTAAATCTAAAGAAACCGTTCTCTCTGTGTATATATATATAAAACAGGTTTTTCTAAGATTTATTTCTCTTTCTAAAAACTTGAACTTCGTTGTTTCAAGAGAATCATAGAAAACTTCTCTCTCTTTTCTGGATATTTTTGTTGCTCGAGGTGTTAATATAACTAACACACGCTGCGGCGACGGGAGATATTTTTTTAAAGAACGAATCCGCGTGACACACCGGAAATAAAAATGGTCCGCGATATTAACGCGCGTATATAAAATAACGGCGTATATGCCTTCTCGCAATTAATGTTCATTAAAGTTACAGAGTAACGCTGATATTGCGCGAAGCGCTACCATAATATCACTAAAAATAACAGTTTTCTGTTTTTAATGCGCTTATAAACAGTTGGAAACGCTTGAGTTCGTATTCCGACAGCGTATTCGTGTCACAAACTTTTAATGTTATTTATTCAATTTGACATACCGCGCGTATTTTATAAGAGAGAGATGCATTTTAGTTATATATATATAAGCCACGTTAAAGTATCACAAATATATGTATATTATTTTTATATATGTAAAATAATACACTGTTTTAAAATTAAACACTTAATACACACATACATATACATATTTATAGACGAACATATATACGTATACATTATTCACAGTTATAGATTTTCAAAGATAAGCATTACAAAATTATTTGACACATGGCCACTTTGGTTTCCCGAAAAACTTGGGAATTTTGTCATTTCCTTTCCATCAGAATCGCATAAAATTTGCATTAATTCCCACGTAAACGAGTAAACACGTGGATAAATGGAATAAACGCCCGCTGCTTTAACGAGTGTGTCAATCGATTCCGATAAATCGATTTTATCGGTTTGCACGGTTTCCCGTATCGCGCGTCACTTTTTAAAGCTTCATTTAGCGTATATACGGTTTGTGCAAATCAACAGCACGTAAATACGTGCGCGTTTAATAGAAACTGTTTATACAGCCTTAAGATCTTTTGTTTTTTTTTTTATGCGGCTTTTATCAAAAGTAAAAACAGACTTCGAGTTTTGTTGTTTCGCGACAAAAATAACATGGATTTAATTGTTTCGTGATATTTAAAAATTTACAGAAACGAATACTTCGTTTTATCTGAAACGCAAACTGACGTTCGATCGTTTCATTAAAATGCGCACAACAAACTGACTCTGCGACAACTTGTGTGATATTATTGTTTAATAACCGAACTTTCTTCGACAAGCACTAGTCCGGTGCACTCGCGAAACACGTGATCGATGAAAAAGAGAATTGATGAAGCGAGCGTGTCGATTCCCCAATGAGTCCTATCGGCTTGTACGGCTTTGGGATATCATTATACGTCGTCGAAGAGGCGCGCAAAGGGAATGCGTTTTGGCTTACGTGTCACGTTACGTGATATCTGTGTGTATGTTTATACTGACTCCTCTCATTTGTGCAGCAACGTTACAATATTGCCACGGTTCTGATACTGAAGGTTGGCGAAGCGTCGGTTCTCTCCATCTCTTATCTACAAAAGAGGGATCCACACATCCCTTCTAGGTATTGTATCTCTCTATCCACTTCTCTCGCACACTTCGCCAGCTTCTGTTATCCATGCGACGTACGCGCGCTGTCCTTTATTTCGGGGTAATGTCGCGTGATAACAGCCAAAGCTGGCTCGAATGCCTAAGAGCTAAACTCAAGGATTGTCCCGGGGGAAGGATTATCGGTGCAGTAGGCAGGGCTTTAAAAAGAATGGCCGATGAACAACGGCGAAAATCGTTACAGCTCAGTAGACTCACTTTCAACAAGCATTTGACGAGCAGTAAACAATTTTTTACTTGTTTACATATGTGTATTTTTGTTAAGTATATTTTCGCATTTTTATTTCTACTAAGCGCGCTATCTGATTTCTTCGAGATTACATCGGAGTCACGAATTTGCACGAGCATTGCCGAGTGATGTTTATCAGCGCGCTGATAACATGTTTTTCAGTTCTGGCTCGCCTTCTGTTCGCTTCTAAACGTTTCTAAACTGAACATATCGGAATCAAATTTCTAAGGCAAGCTAAATCTTTCCTTTAGTTTATAAAATTAATAATAAATATCGCGAGAGTATATCATAGTGTGTTTGGTGTGTGTTCTTGCACAAAAAAATCTTTAACAGTTTTAGATAATTTCTTTTAATTGTCACGGTGTAAGACGTTTGTCAAGTAATTTCGCGTGTGATTTTTAATTTAATTTTCGTAAAATGGTTTATTTTAAATATTAAAGAGCTGGTGTCACGAAGTCGAAGAAAAAAGAAAATTGTATTACTACGCGATTGTAGACTTCCACGATCATTTCCGCGCAATCTTGCAGCGGCGCCATCGCTGCGTCGAACGCTTTATCTTGGGGTAATGTTGCGTGATAACAACGAACGGCTGGAATCGTCCCAGCGGGACGATTATTAGTGCCGCCTGCAGTTTCTTGAAGACGTGGCCAGTCGATAAGGAGCTTCAGGAACGGCGTATTATTATTCTAGATATTTTTACTCGCAAATTAATTGCATATCGTATTCATCAGTCTAACCATTTTTGTTTTATTACGTAGTCTGTTTTGCACGCGATGTAAAAAAAAAATTCTTTACGATCGTAGCTCGGTAATAATTTCGCTACAACGGTCGCAGTTTTAATAAAGGGTCGAATAAAGAGTTTTGCGCAATGTGCAGATTTTATTTACGCGTAATAATTTTGTTCTACTAATGTAATTTTAATATAATTTTTATACATGTATTGTGCGATAAAATCAACGTTGTAATTACACGTATATTACATGTCTAATAAAAATACGAGCTTGCGGCGCAATTGTTCCAAACGATCTGCACACTGTGCGCGCATTCTTATTATCCTCGCGGTTTCTTTTTCAACGAATATTACTCCAAGCATCCTCTTCAGACGAGTGGGAGGAGAGCGACAAGTAGCCGAGAAGAAAAAGAAAGACAGAGAGTCCTTCTCGGCAACTTGGTTCTTCGCAAAATATGCGGCGTAACAAAGTCGAGCGCCCCGGCGGTGGTGGTAACGAAACTGAAGATTCGAGAAAATAAAGGGTAAAAAAAAAGTGCGTCGATATTGAACGCGATCTATGTAGGCTTCTGTGTGTGCTTTATGTATCCGCCTCTCTTCATGGTTCACCGCCACTCGTTGGGTTCGTCGAGTATCAAGAAGAATACGGAGGCGCAGGTAAGGAGAAACAAGTCTGTCGAGCGGAATTGCAGGGAGTAGCGAAACATGAATAAAGGCGCTGCACACGTTTCTTTCAAATGATATCCCGTCGCTGGTAAGCCAAGAATGTTGGCGAACTACTTGTGAAAAATGAATTTCAACGTGGGGGGTTCAACGATCGTTTCGACAAAAACCAACAATACCGGCGCGCGTTCTTTCGCGTTTGTTATTCGGCCGCACTAAAGCTGTACGTCCATCTCTCGTCTGTTCGATCGCCGTGATTCTTTCCGTCGGGACGCATAATATATAAATTAAACGGAGTACTAACGTGCAGGTTTCGTATATACGCACACTATAATAGAAATTGAATTTTTTATTCGTGACGGAGTCAAAAAATTTCGAGGAAAATTGTTCGAAAAATGAATCGGGAATTTTTATTCATAGCATCTATTTATTCTTTTTCGCGTAATAAATATCGCGCGTATCGCGATACGTTCTCTAATCGCGATTCGAAGAATTGGGAAATGCTCGCTGGTTGAAAAAATTTTTGCGATGCAAATTGATGAAGTTCCCGTTGCAATTTTTCGTTCGTTGAAAAAATAAAAATTATGCATGAAAGCGTTTCGTGTGTGTTGTACGTGAAATTTTTCGCGGAAGGAAGATAACAAAAAATTTGAGAGTAACACGGTTAAAAGGCTGTTACGCGGACAGAAGAGGGGAGGAAGAAGGAAGAGACAAGAGGGAGGAAACGCTATCTTCATAACGATCGATTTCCTTGAAGCGTGAATTTGCGAAGCGGTTTCGCTATGGTCGATAGTGAGAGACGGAGCCGAGGATGGAAAATAGTAGACGAGAGATAGAATTCGTTCGATTCCGTAATTTGACTCGAAATTGCTTACTTCCACCGTAGTTACATACTTAGGGCGAAGTAATTGCGTTCTTACAACGGTGCCTTTCATCGTTGAGTTCTCTTTCTTCTTCCGGCCCGCAGCGTCGCGGTTGTAATCTGTATCGTCATAATGACGATATCTCAAACGTCGTTATAAAAGAATAGATACGATTATTCTTTTTAATTATATCATTACTGCGTTAGTTTTTTTTTTTTTTTTATTGTACATTTTTGTCGCAGATGTTTGAAAAGATAAGAGACACAAATTATAGCATTTTTAATATGCGATATATATCGAGATATTAATTATTTAGAGAGGGGAAGGTTTTGTAAAATTATACTTGAAAAGAAAAAAAGGACAACACAAAGGAGACACGATGATATTCCTGAAATAATTGCTACTTTATTATTATACGAATACCATTCATACGTCGCAAGTGAAAAATATTATGTATTCGAAGATATCGAGAAGGGAGCCCGCTTATTTTCTCGACACATTTTATTATGTAATATAAACTTATGTGTTATACATCGCTACATATGCTTTGGCTTAATCGCTAAGTCCTATCGGCTATCCTTACACGGCTAGAATGCACAGTGACTTGTACAGAATCATCGTCGTGGCACTCCACTCATACTCCTTCCACTGATCTGTCATTGATTTGTCATTTTCACGCGGATTGGCAACGCGCGAAAGAGAAAAGAACAAAAACAATCGCTTTGTATTTATTATTAAAATTAATGTCCACTAATAAAATGCAAAATGTGCAATAAACTAGTAAAACAATTGTAATTAATATAACTATAAGTAAAAAAATATCATGTAGATTTGAACACTCGGATTATATAAACAAAAAAAGTTTATGAGGATATTACTCGACTCAGGATAAAGAAAAGAATCGCATCTCGGATTATTATTTCCGACTGCTTCAAATACTTTTATTTATTTAACGACAATAATTTTGCATCTGCTTGTGTTATTGTTTTATTTCGAGTACGTGTCTTTTCTCTTTCTGCGTCCAAAAAAGCTCTCGTCACGAAAGCGCGTTCTCGTTTAGTTTACAAAACGTTTATCCTTAATGCGTCTAACTGCAAGACGGCAACGGCTCGGTCCTTCTCTCTGTGTGTGTTACAATACACTTACTGGATTTCCGTCTCGGGGAATTAGCTCGGCTCTGATATTTCATCTCGTCCCACGTCGCCAACGATGGCTTTTAAGAGATTCTCTCTGGTGAAGATCAGCCACTAATTATCGCGAACGATCGGGTTTTAACGTAATACGAGAGCACCATAAGTATCGCCGTAATTAAGGTTAACCCCGTGCGCCCTTGAAAGATACGGATCGAGAAAGCTCTTTTACGTCTTCCGTAGAAAAACGCGCCATAAACTCTCGCTCGATGATGTTAATAAGCGATTTTTCTGATGACCTCTTGAATAAAATTCCGAAAGTGTGAAATTGTGCAACTACTATAATTCAAAGATCGAGAGATTGTAGTTCGCGTGAATATCGTTTTAACACTTCGACTGCCACGTCGACATTTTATTTATTCAAATTTTATTTACTCGATCAGTAAAGACATTAGTGGAGTAAAATCGCAGTAGAGTCAATAAACTATATTAAAACATATATGTTGAAAAAATAATAAAATTATGACTTTTATAGTTTAAATAAAATTATTGTAAAATTGATATAATTGTATGAGTATAAAAGTCATTTTTATATTTTTTTGTACACGCACAAGATATTATTTTATACAAACGTGTTTCACTACACAATTTGGAAAAAATTTCAGTGTGGCAGTCAATATGTTGTTTGGCTGCTTGAAATCGAAAAATTTCAGCAGAGAGAAAGTGCGTTTGTATAAAAAGATATATTAGCATCTTACTTTATTCGAGTATTGTCCAAGGTGCGTAAAGCGAATTTGACGCATTTGTTATTAATGTTATTTATGAGTAGAAAGAAGTGATACTCTTCGTCGAGAAGTTACAATCGCGCGAAAAGTCTACGTTACAAATTTGCAAATGTTTCCGCAAAATATCGAGACATTTTCCGCGTTGTCATCGCGAAGACAGCCTTTCATTTCGATTCGCAGCGATAAACAAATCGGAATCACAAAGAGGGAGGCAGTACCCGAGCTTGCATTTTCGCTCGTACCATTATTTTTCATAGCATGTTTATTTCACATTTTCGTGAGATCCGACGCAGCAGGGAGTCATTTACTATTGCCGCCCGCGCGCTCAGCAGTGATTTCGAAAATTTACACGACATTTTGTTGCAGCGAAAACGGACACAATAGCGGCCTTCGTCTCGTTCATTTCCCGTTTGAAATTAATCTCTCAATCCGGACAAAAAGTTGTACAGTTACAATATTTTAGCTAAACACAGGCCGTTATTCTCGCCGCGCGCTTAGCGCCAAGTTGCGTCCGTCAGATATCCTCGCACACGGATTAAAATGTCTTTCTTTTCTTCTTCGCTCTTTGCTTTGTATTATTATTTAATTAATTGTATGAGTTTCGATCGAACAGTTGGCGCTAAATAGTCGGCAAAAATAACGACCGTGAACGCTTTACATGTGTGAAGGACAAGCCGTGCGTCAACGTAAGCGTCGCGTGCGAAATTCAGCGTATCCCTAAAGATCTATGTCTCTGAGGAGATTTCCACTCCGTTCGTTCTTCTTTTTAAATTCACATTTTGCACATTTTCTGCAAAAAAAAAAGAAAAAAAAAGAAAACGGGCGCCAAATTTCGCGTCACGTTCGCCGTTAATACGGGCCTAATAATTAACAAGTTACGATTAGACATTAGTTATTATCGTTAAATTTATACCTAAGATATAATACACTCACCTAAGACGTACCTGATGATATCTTTGTAAAAATTTCCCTACCACGCCACGGGAGAGAGACAGATAAGAGACAGATTGACAGAGAGTGAGAATAAAAGAGAGAAAGGGAGTGAAAGATAAAGATATAAAGAGAGATGAGAGAGAGAGAAAACACTGCTCTCTCGCAAGAGAAGAAAAAAAAATGTTGACGAAAACCCGCTCTGTAGACCCTACCATTTATTCTCCGGTTTCACTCGCCGGCGTCGTCGAGCGAGGAGAAACGCTTTGCGAAAAAACCGCGACTGAGATTTCGAGAGCGCGCGCGCATTTCGTCAATATCACTCCATGACGGTTTTTTTATCCGATTTGGTCGAACGTCGACAATCGATCTCACGATTTTCGCGGAATATTTTGATCTTCTCGATATCTTTGTGCGATTGCGCGTGTCGTGAGATTGCCGCGTTGATCGCGAGCAATCTTTTCGCGAAGAAAATTCCGCGAATGTGAAGAGATAATAACACAGCAAAGCAGCGACGATTCGCAAAAAGAATATATTATATATGCAAAAATAAAGGTAGCTCCGTTTCAGCAATAAAGCCACTTTCGCGTTTTAAATTCACTCACGTTTTGGTTAGAGCATGAATTTTTTAAGCATATTAAAAAAATTAAAATATATACATTTCATTTCTCTCAAAATTGTATTTAACAATTTAGTTGGTAAAAACTTTTTTTCCGGGACAGACTTTAGAAATATTAAAACAGAGAGGTGCGCGCAGAGAGATCGAGGGTTTTTTTCATTTGCGAATATTAACTTTATCATGAACTCCGTTTTTAGCAATTTTTGTTTTATATATGTACTTTCGAAAAAACTTGGCGCGAATCTCTTCTCTTTCTTTTCCGCCGCCTCATCGCACGAATGTTTCCGCGGAAGAAAATAGCAAACCGATACAAACTTCACTCTAAGTAACATATATTATGCGCGTTCTCGGGTGCTCCGGTTTAATCTCAAGGTGAGATTTTCAGTTAGAGGTGTGGTGCACGCGATGGTTAAATTTCGCATCGTGGAGTTCTCGCACGAGCCCGTTGATCACTTCGCGATTCGGTCACTTGTACCGACGTCATTAAACCGTCAGCTTAATCGCGACTAACGTTTTTCTTCCGGAAAGTAGAAGTCGGGATATCATTTTCCTAATTATGTCAGAATTTGTGTTCGTTCTTTCGACAATCGCGTGCATGCGCGAACGTCGTGCGTTATTTACCTTGTTCCGACGACTCGATCTCGGAACGAGGTAAATAACGCACGACGGAAAACTCGAACGGTTTTCAACGCGAACGAAAGTTGCGAGTTAATTTCAACAGCGGCGACTCGTTAAATTGATACGTAAATTCAGGAAATCCGCCATATTTGACACCGTTGCTCTTTGTGAATCGATAGTACGACCGGATAAGTTCATCATCCGTCGAAAAATCACGATGTTATTCGTTCGCGCCGCGAACCACATCGAAACACAAAGCGCGCACACGAATGCGATTTTGTATTCAATCCGCGAGATGCGAACACTCCATAATACATACATATTTTTTTTTGTTTCACGGTTTTTTTTTATGGCGCAAAGCTCCGCCGTAGCAAATTCGACAAACATCTATTGTTCAATTACGCGAAAAAATAAAAATTCACATCGACAAGTGAAAATCGAGCTTCAAACGCATTTTGTACGCGATATACGCGCGCGGAAACATGATACGATACGCGCCAGCTGTTCGAATTTCTCTTTGGTGATCTTTGTATTTTCGATGTTTCCGAGGGAGGGATCTGAACCATAAATGCATCGCGCGCTCAATAAACGACGATATCAAACGACGATAAATGCAAACGGAGGGTGAAATAAAGCCGCGCGCGGTTTGTCCGCGCGATATTACGCAACAGTCGGAAATATTAACTATAATTCTCGAATTATTGCAAGAGATGCGCGTTCAATAGTACGATTTATTATTGAAAATACATTGCACACACAGAGGATTATCAAGAGTTGTTTTCTTATACATAAGCTCTGTACATACGTTTGTCAAGTGGATGCAGTGAAAGAAATTGATCGCTCGCGTCTCTCTCTCAAAGCGTCTCGGTTTTCTCTCGCGCGACTCGCTCTCCTCGCTCGTTTCGTTCGCGAGCATTTTACGCGACAACCCTACGTCCTACGAGCGGGTTACTTTGGTACACGT
Source organism: Pseudomyrmex concolor (assembly GCA_014839585.1). Lineage (NCBI taxonomy): Eukaryota > Metazoa > Arthropoda > Insecta > Hymenoptera > Formicidae > Pseudomyrmex > Pseudomyrmex concolor. The sequence goes on from QVOB01025678.1 coordinate 9,181, forward strand.
GTTCGTGGAGGGGTGACCTGTGCGCGGACGATGACTACCAGTGATACCAGTTGATGACGGTGCCCGGCGTGCTCTCCGAACACGGATTGACGCTACCGCACCATTTGGTCTCCTTCAGAGGCGGACACGGCATGCCGCCCCGGCGCGGTTTTATCGTCACCTTCCGCGTCCTCTGGGTCTCGCCCACGCCGCAGCTGCGACTGCACGCGCTCCACGGGCCCCATTCGCTGACCTTGCAATCTCTCGGTGCACCTGGAATCACGAATGCAATTATTCCGCTCGAGCGACTCTGCGGGTCCACGTCTAATCTAAGCGACGTGTGCGAGGAAATTCTACGGGTGGGTGAAACGATCCCCGGCTGAGACGAATGAGAGAACGAGCATCCTCGCCTCGTGAATTTTGTCTCGATAGTTCTCTCGCAAACGAGGTTAAAGAACTCGTTCGGGATTTAATTATCAAGACAGTGAATTTAAAATTGAAAAAATTGTAACGAGAGAGAAAGAAAAAGAGAGAGGAAGGAAAAGGCGTGTCTTTTTCTCGTTTAAGTTTAGATAAGATGAACTCGAAGTGATTACGGAAATGTACGATAATTCAATCGAATGTAGACTCGCGATAAAGTAAGGCAAATGCTCTTATTTGTAGTAAGTAACAACAAGTACATACACGTTCCTTAATAACGATATAGAAAAAAAAAAGAAAAATAACGGAAAGAGAGAAGAGAACCGGTCGATTATTTATATTTTCGCAACAATGTAATAGCTGCGCACTACTATCGGATTAAACACGTAACACGCTCTGAGCGTTTGATACGATCGCGCGCGAGAAAAAGGGATGTTGCACATCCATATCGCATGGGAAAGCGGAACAACGAGCGAACGCGAGACAGAAAGTGCAGGGTGGAGGACACAACGCGAATGCGAGAGGAAAGGATCGCGCGCTAGGAGAGAAAGAGGGCGAAAGAGCGTGGAAGCGCGCTTTGATCATTTACGCGGGAAATATGGCTATTGAGAACGCGCGCCCCGGCTTTTGCATTAGCTGCCGCCAATGAAAAACTGCAGCGAGGGGATTTGTCCGGGCACCGCTTTCGTTGTGTGTGTCGTTTAAAGAGTTAATTAGAGGCTCGATTAGACAAGCAAAAGCGAAAATTCCGCGAAGGATCGGAAAACATTTTCAATTATGTCTGTAATCGTCGGATTATATCGATGATCAATAACAGCCGCGACTATATCGATCGTGTGTCGCACACGTGCGTAAACTCCGTCGATTATTACATCGGCGTCTTTTCATCGTATTCTGAATTCAGGAATAAAAGAGTCGATATTGCAACGCGATGATACTTAAACTTTATTGTGAGCTAATTAATTATTATCGCAATTAACAGATGTTTGCGGAATAAAAATTTGCACAAAAAAATTTAATTTAAAATCATTGGGATTTAAAACGATCGACGATTCAAATATTTTCGTATACTCACGTATTCTAACTCGTTTGCCCTTGGTCAAGCCGCGATGTTTCATTCTGAATCTGTGCTGACGTTGATCCGCCAAATTGGTCGCGTTGCCCGCGTACGAGAAGGCGTCGGCGCCGCTGCTCGACACGCTTGTCGCGTTTGCCATCTTTCTCTGTATGTCCTCATAGATCTGCGCCTTCTGCGCGTCCGCCGTTTGCCTGTACGTCTGATAGTACGGCCAGTCGGACTTGCCCGTTTCGCTGTATCGCGTTTTACCGTCGGCGATCTTGGACGCACGTGGCACCGGAGTCGCGACGGCGTATCGCGGCCTTTGAAGCGCGTACGACGAGGCGATGCTGCTGATGATCGCCGCTTTGTTGTCGCGCGGAACGTCCGTCACTACTTGCGAACCGCTTCCGGTTGTGCTCCAGTATCTGAAAAATTCGAAGAATTTTTCACTTGCGCGCGTATATTGTTATTGATAACGCACGCGAGATATTAATTGCATTAATCTTGAGCGGTCTCAAGGTTGCAGTTCGAAAAAACTTTGAATAAATTATCTAATTAAAACGGAGAAGAGAAGAGAGATCGAAGATTTTAATTTAAATCATTCGAAGATCAGAAATTTGTTTTTGGCACTTCGCGCAATTATATGTCCGCGGAAGATAACACATGATGTGTATAATGATAAATCGCTAGGCGCATAATTCAACTTCCGGACGTTTTATTTATTTATACATGATTATTATCATTTGTTATGTTAATATTATTCGCCGATAGTACTGCTCTGTTGTTTGGACGCGCGTGTGTTTTGACGGACGTATCGTAACGCGAATCGGCGAAATTTCCATTACTGTCCCGTCCATAAACTCGCAATCAATACCCGATGAATATACATGCAGTCAGTCGGTGCGGTGCAGCGGAACGCCGCAGTGTAGACAGCGCCTAGACAGTAATAAGTTGGACGAGCCTGTTAGGTAGCAATTACTAAATGGAACTGGTCAGGTATTAGCGGCGGGGCTGAACTTGTCGGACGCCATTTGCTACGTAGTGTATATATATATATATATATATATATATATATATATATATATATATATATATATATATATATATAT
>QVOB01025679.1:0-13890 GCA_014839585.1 Pseudomyrmex concolor
AACAAGATTATATTATCGATCTAACCCGTTTTACATCGTTGACAATAACATATTGTCTCATACGAGTAGTCGTTATTTTCATTATTGACAACAATATATCGTATCACATATTGTTATTTTGATAGAATCCGAAATTATTGTATGACATGCGCGTGTATTTCGTTCAGTTCATTTTTATCTTTATTCTTTGTAACATCTTATATTGTAAGATATTTTGTTGAAGAGAACGTTCAACCTTAAAATGGTTATTTACTCGACAAAAACACATTTTGTCCGGATTCGTAAATCTCTTTGATGAATATTGGTGTGTGTTTTGTGGATTTACCAAATCGGAGCATGTTCTCACTCAGTCAACATTGCTCAATATTAACAAATAAAATATTTCTAAACGGGACGGGGAGGACTTAATATACTCGTTCGAAAAAAAAGGTAACACGCGAGATACAGCCGGACGTATAACGGAGGATGTTTCGCGCGAGATAGAAGTGCGGGGATCGGAGATAAACTGGCGGACATCGTGTTTGCTTTACCGCGCGTTTCGTCTTCTTCTCTTAATCAGGACCAGCGCGACTTAATGGGCCCTTTTCTCCTCGCACGACCGTAATTCGCCATAATTAGCCGTAAAGAAGTGACTTCTATAAATTATATTGTTGCGCTCGGTTAAGCTTATTATAAGGGTCGAGGGGCCACACGAGACTACCGAAAAGTTAATTCGAGATTATTGCGGAGAAGAAGACTCGCCGTGAAAAATCGTTTCGCTCGGTTTGGAAATGTCAATTCGTGACGGTGAGACAAATATCATTATCGGTCGTCACACGTCTTTTATACGCGACTGAAGAAGCTACTTGATAGTTCAGTGAAAAATAAATTTATTTTTCTTCGTACATATTCTGCTCCCCTCCCTCGAAAAATAGAAAATTTAAATATAAATATGTAAAATATTTATATAAAATAAATATATTTTAAACTAATAGTATAGATAAAATCATATATTATTACTATGTTAATTAAAAATCTCATTGTTCGCGCATTACTTGCGATTAAATATTTCCCTGTAGTATAGAAAATAGATTTAAAAAATTCTTAAATTAACACACACACACACACAGGCGGTTGTAATCAATGTAACGCAAGATCAATATGCAGAAGGAAAGAGAGGAAGAGGAGGACGGAAACGCAAAGGTTTTCGACCACCTGGAAAGCTTCTGAGATGCGGCTACTTATTATAACTCGAACATATTTATTCCGGGGGATTATCAAGGGGCTTCTGTCTATTGGCGATATTTACGGTTCGCCGTGTTCACGCGCGCAAAAGCGGGCGAACGAACGACTTCATTGCAATTGCATGCCCGTAGGGCATATTATGGTGAGAGTCGCGCGAGAGTGTGCCGCGGGTATTTATAGTAAGGGCCCTTGCGTTATTAGCGCGGTTAAAACTTTACGGCTAGAGCTAGCTGCCTCATTTACGGCCGTAGCGGCGCCCCGTAATCGCGTAGTTAGAATTATACGATTACGAGTCCCCGGTTCTCGCCGGTATATATTATCGCCGATAGCCATTGAGATTCTTTACGCGCGCGACCCGCGTAATATTCCGCGTAAGAGACGAGAGATATACTCGCGCCGAGACAGGGTTAATTATTAATTATCGAACGTGCGACGTGTCGCTTTAAGAGCAAGCTTTCCCTCTCTTCTCCCAAGTTCCGTCACCGCGTTAAGAATCGCGTTGTCACATGGTCGCGAAATATTTGTTTACTGCGTAAAAAAACAGACGCAAAAGCAAATTTTTAACTTAAAGAACTTTAAACTTTTTTGAGAATCACTTCCTAATTTGAACGCGCAAGTTTTTCTATTAAATCTCTCTTATTATAAACTTCCGTATTTTCTTAAAAGTCACTTCCTAGAAAATTCTCGCGCGTTTGCCTCAAGTTGCGACACGCATTTTATCGATCGTATTTTATCAACGGGAGAAAAATAACAGCGTAACGCGTGTTTATGGAAGGATGATAATGCGAGAGACATTATCCTCGAGGAAGCGGGCGAGATGTTCTTTCTCATCGTGTCGCAAATTGCGCGGAATTTTCCAGCCGTTTCCCGAGGCGAGTTGTTCTCTTTCAGAAAAAGATTGTGAACCACGGGGCTTTTCCGCGAACGAAGAAATACGATCGCTTCTTCTGACTGACGCGACAAACATTGCGCCACGCGCACGCACACACAAACCGAAAATAAAAATAAAAAAAAAAATGTGTGACAGGCTATTCGTTTCTTCGTCGTAATGTCATTCAGCGACTAACACGACGCAAGGATAATAAACGCGCACTGGTTGATTAGAAAATTATATTCGTCCTTTGCGCAAGGACGAAAGATTGTAATCACGAGAACACGGAAATTCAATTGCAATGTTTTTAAAAAAATGATATTATTCGAATTTCCGTCTCTATAGCCAACATCGCATCGTGATTTGCAAACTCGCCAAGTTGCCGCGATGTAACCTAAAAAAATATCGCGCCATATAAAATACAAAAATTTGATAAATTTTATTTTCATATAAAAATTCCTGTTTTTATAAATGAATTAAAATTTGGTTTAAATTATTCTCATGTAACATATTGAGCTGATATATGTACAAAGAATAAACGAGGAAAAAGAGCGGTCTTAGATTCCAGAGAAATGATTTCTCATGGAATCAGATAAATTTCATGAATATCAATTTCCCACAATGGGCACACACGTCGATCGCTCTTATAAATCGTGTATTTTTGCGGAAAATTCACGCGCTGGGCGTTATCTCCGATCGCAAAAATAGCGGCGCGCGGAAACATCTAGTCGGTGCCATTGATGTCTTAATGCGGAACTCGTTCGGAGTCGGCTGTTAAAAAATGCGCGTCGATTATAATCGCATTTATCACAAGCGTGGATTTCAGATTTTAGCGCGCGATAGCGGGGAAAATTGTGCGGTACGGAGAGATAATATCTCGTAATATCAGTACTACTTACGTATAATTATAACGCCGCCACGTCTTGGGTATCATTCTTTTCTTTTTTTTTTTTCTTTTTTTTTTTGCATGATGCATTTTCATGGAACGGGTGTTGCCCACGTCGCGCAAAGTTATTAACCGTCGAGCGCCGCAGAAACCTTTCGCCGTGTCTTTTTCTCTCGTTACTTACGAAACTACGTATATTTCTACTGCGGAAACGTAAATTCTTTCTGAAATCACATTTTACTACTTTAGCATGTACAACGAAATACAAACGTGAGCTGTTTTTGTTCTGATGTAATAACATTGAGTAAAAAAAAAACATAAAAAAACAAATAAATAAGACAAGTTGTTAAATAAAATTAAAATCAGCAAATGCAATGTGACATAATGATGTTACGCGTCTCTAGTGGTGCATGATCAGAAAACGGTGGGATAATGCAGGGAATGTGTATGTAGGATCGTAACTTTATTCAATAACTTAACAATACTGTAACGCAACCTGACATACATACAATATCTCATATGTGCGCATCATAACAAAAATATTTAACAATTTTCTAAGAGCACTATTGTTGTACTATTTTAGAATATAATTGGCAGTAAATTACTTTGCTCTTTTTTTTTCTAAACCAGAAGAGGTCACGCACGAAGTTAAGGCCAGTCTTATATTTCTTTGGAATGTTTTGGTAGATTTAAGTTTTAGTATAAAGCTTCTCGTCTCTCTCTCTTTTTCTCTTTCTCCATATTTATATCTTAATAAATCTTTCCATATTACTTACTTCGTATTTTACTTATCTCGGATAGTAAGCAGGAATTTAATTATATTTGCGTTAATTTACATTTATAGTAGTTAATAATTTTAGTACTTTCGGACAAATTTAACCATTAATTCTTTTTTTTTTATACATATAGTTTCTCATGAAAAAATATAATTATATATTTTTTCATTACGTTACATATAATTTATTAACGTTCGCGCACAAGGTCTCTTTTATATTATATATTCCATTATAAATATAAGAAAACCCCTTTTTAAATTCGTTAATTAGTAATTAAACACATGTGACCTCTCTCTCTCTCCAGGTTATAATTGCGTACTATAATTTTAATAAACTATATGCTTCAATTACTCATGTTTTACTCCACATAGAGGCGCGTTCGGATGGTATCCCGTCCATTTCCTATATGTGACATCCATTGCATCTTCCACAGTGTGGTCTATGGGATGTATTATGAAGGGAATGGACACCAAACCGATAAGCGTTGCGATCCAAGGCTTCTTCAAAGCCACATTTGTACTCTTCTTCTGCGCGAATAGAACTGTCGTGCATATTCTATTTATAGCAAAGCCAGGAACTATCACAGATGCAAATGACTGCCATATCAGGGTGTCCGATGTAGACAATAAGACGTTTTTGATTTTTTCCGCACTAGTATCCGTCTGTACAATAAAATGTATAGGTTTTATTAATCATCAATTAATTATTTGTATAAGATTGATTACACAATTTATATTTTCTTATTATCACTTACTCGATAAACTTTTGCACCTCTGTGCATCGTGTCTGCGACAACATATCCGCTGGCTAATACGTAACTAAACCAAACCACAGTCTTTGGTACTAAGCTTCTAAAGGCTTCTCCAACCTCGTTTGCATAACCTAAAAAAAAAAAAAACATTTATTTTGTCAGCTTATGTAAAAATCGGTTTAATGTTTACTACACAGTTTTCACTGTTATGGTACTTCGAACATGTTTACATTTTAGAGAGATTGCAGAAAGGCATAAGAGAAAAAGACATAACAAGAAAAACATGACAGAAAATTTCACTGACAGCCATTAATATTCTACTTGAGCTAACCTAAATATCTCACGTATGTGTCCCGATAAAGATCCACTTCTTTCTTACTGTTCTCCATTTCAGAAATGCTCAACTATTCGACCGTCGCGCATATGACATAACCTGTGGCAATTTGCTGGAATGACATTTCACAACGCTCAATGCCAAAACAATTTTCGACACATTGGCGTAGACATAGACATGTCAGATACTACATTATACTCACTAAAGTTTCTTCTAAATACGCGCAAAAATTCTTCAAAAAACAAGCGCAATTGTTTATATTGAACGAAAAATTGACTAGAAATACATCATTTTAACGCAATTTACAGACCGTAAAGAATCTGTGTCATCTGTGATCCAAATCCAAGGAACTTTAAATCGATAAATACGCGGTCGCATTTCGATATACACATCGATATATGCATCGAGATATCAAAATATATCGATATTCAAAGTGTTTATATTTTTATCTTTAATGGCGGCTGGTCCGATCGTCCACCCGATTGGAGCGAATGGCGGATGTAACCTCAAAACGCGATTCCATCGCGACGATGGCGGGAGTGCGCGTTCTCGCGCGATAAACCCGCAGCGCGACATGGCTAATCCGTGACGAGAGTTCGTGTCGCGAACGCGCGTGTTTTTCCACGCGGATTCTCCGGGATGATGATACTCGACCTAGATTACGCGTGGCGGTACTTCGGTCTGCAGATCAACGGGGCGATCTGCTGGTGGTGGTACTACATCAGGGAGATCTCGTGGCAGTTGCTGATCGCCCTGCTGGCGTATCTCTGCGTTTGCGTCTTTTTCTACGCGGTCTTGAAGCGGGTGAGCCATGCCGCTTGGCAGCTACCAGGTCCGCCCGGACGGCTGCTTCTGGTCATTGCTCATCCGGACGACGAGGTGATGTTCTTCGGACCGTTGTTGTACTGGCTGGCGCGCGCCAAGACCAGCGAGGTCTACTTGCTCTGCTTGTCCATGGGTACATGTCACTGGCGACCTGTGTTTTACTATTCGAGATCGCGAACAACGATCCGGAGAGTATAAACAGGCATAGACGAGCTGTGGGCATGTACAAAGGTGCTGGGCATTCCAGAGGCTAATGTAACTGTTATCATGTGAGTGTAAAGTACTTAATAACAGTCACACTTAGATTGCTTACATGTCTGAAGGTGTAAAAATCTCTATTCTACTTGCATATTTAGTGCTAAATGCATTTGTTCAATTTCTCTTTTTAAAAAAAAAAATGAGAATTTTGGACTATTATATTTTTTATTTGGTACTAATTATGCAGAGAGGATATAATGAAAATTGAAGTATTAATCTCCCGAGTGATAGTTCGATCAATGAATGCGCAGGAGTAGCGAGTTACCAGATGACCAAAGCGTGCAATGGCCAACAGATACTGTGGCAGAGAGTATATTGCAATACATAGAGATGTATAAAATCAATGCCGTCGTGACGTTCGACAAGTACGGAGTGAGCGGACACAAGAATCATGTTTCTTTGTACTTCGCGGTCGCCGCACTGTGTATAGAAAAGAAAGTACCTTCTTGTCAGTATTGATCTGGTCAATTTATGCGCCAACATGTAGCACATAGAAGCTGCTGCAATATATTTCAATTTTCATGTTTCAGATTGTAAATTATATATTCTAGAGTCCGTTAATATAATCAGAAAGTATGTTCAGTTCCTAGATTTGCCTATCAGTTTGCTCTCAGCCTCTTATTGGTATCTCGTGACATATGAGCAGAAGCAAGCAATCAAAGTAAGTCAAAGCGTTCTCAGAGAATATATCACTTTACACGATAAGTCATATATCTCCGTTTGACTTTCTTCTCTCTTTCTCTGCGATTGTCTTCCTTGCAGAGTGCCATGGCTGCACACAAGTCCCAGTACGTCTGGTTTCGAAAGTTGTACATGATTTTTTCACGATATACATTTATCAATACTCTCCAAGAGGTCAACGCCCTTGATCTGGAGCTGGATCTCCAGTTTGACGAGGACTGAGCGTCGTGTAAAGAACGAAGAATTGTACAAAAAAAATTATGTAATTTAACAATTCAATTGTACATACTTTGTCTATTAACTATCGCTATCTTATCTAATGTATAAAGTGCATAAAACGAATACTATAACACACAAAAAGAGTAAATCGAGATTTTAAAATATACACGCATACAAACATAACTTTTTTATAAGCGGGAAATAATTTTTTATTCAGTGCTATAATAGAATATACATCGTAAAGTTGTTTCCGAAAACGAGAACAGTAGATCGACTTTCTTTGTTTTTTTCCTCGACATATACGTTCTATTTTTCTCTATATATTTGATATTGTACACAACCATTCGTACTAATAATTAATAATACATATGAGTCCAAATGTCACAAAATTGTCACAAAATTTGTCATTTGATATGTACTTGTCAGGTGTGTATAATACTTAATTTATATAATCTACAATTACATATCGTAGATAAAAAAAAAACAAACAGATTATTCACAAAACACGAGAATTATTGCTTGCACATTTCACGAAAATTTAATTGTATAAAGATTTGAGCAAGTAATAATATATAGGTAAACGAGATATCGGTCTCGAAGAACTCGCGATTGTTCAGAGCCAAAGTCTTTTCTTCTTTCAATTTTTGGCACAACTAATGTGCATAGAATTTTTCTTTTTATACATTTAATAGAATTTTTTTTATTGTATTCGGAAAAATATATTTTTTTAATTTTTTTTTTTTTTTGTTTTGTGCTTTTTTCACAAGAGTCGATATACACAGGTAGCAGAGAGATTTTGATTTCTTATCAGAATCCACCAATCTAGAGATATATATTCTTCCGCACATTTTTACGTTTTTTTGTTTTGTAACATTTAATTTTCAGGACAAATTTCTTATTTAATTATAAAAAAATGAGCTTCCTAAATATAATTGCACAAGTGACATAAATATATCGAATATGTTGGAAAAAAAATATTCAACATAACTTTAATTCACAACGACGTTTAGAAAAAATATAATTACTATCCTAATTACAATGTTATATAAACAATGTTAGTAATAATTATTCTTTTTGTTAATATTCGCGATTAGCTCCCGCACATTTTTCCAACATACTCTAAATATTCGGAATGTAACGAAAATATACATATGCTTTGTTCGGTATATAAACATATTATGTATAAAAAATACCTCGTAAAAAAATCTCAGTACTGAAGACATTTAGAATACGCTTACGTACGTACAGTTCAAGAACAATTAGTACCTAATATCGAAAACTATTAGACCGGTGACGATCTTATTCGTAAATACGTTGTATATCGTTAGGCGGTACATCAGAAAAACGAAATAAAACTAAATTTTAAAAACATTCTTTGTGCGCTGCATTCTGTGTGCGTTTAAACCACACGTACACGTCAAGATTTCACGTATTTGTAGTTTACAGAACGTCATATAAACATAACTTACGTCCGAGATCAAAAAAGTCTGCAAAATTTATGGATTTAAATCACTATGTGAAAAAAAAAAGAACAATCTTATGTATCGCATGGGCCGACGTGTGAAAGTGAAAAACAACAGAAAATATCGTATCTGGGAACAGACGTGTGCTAATTTTTGTTCGATAATCAAAATGTCAACTCAAATAAGAAACGAACGAAGAAACAGACGCGAGATATGTGGAAAATCTTAAATATCGAAGTCCAAGCTCGAAGAGCGAGCTTTTAAAATCTTCACGAGCGCGTTAAAGACATCTACAGCTTTTAAAGCGAATAGTACGAACCACAGAAGCGCCTGAACACATTTTTATTCCTAGAGGAAAATTCCGTGGTGAAGTAACAGCAGTGGAGTTGCCAGCGTAAACAGGCGTAAATGCCTTCAACATGTAAAGTTATATGCGACACTGCCTGATACTGATAGAAAGAGAACGACCCGTAAAACAACCTTCAATCGGATTCGTAATCTTCTGATTATCAGTCTCGCATCATAGCAGAGACACGGGTCGCTACTTCGTATCATTTTCTACTCTAATTGTAAAATTACCACTTCATTTATACAACGTGAGATATACCGATTGGTTACCGACAAATGTATGTGAATAGAGAACTTTTGTCGCATAGTTGGTTTTTTTACATAACAAAAACCAAGATTTCTCTTTTATGAAACGATTATATACGACAATCATCCCCTCGAATGGCCGATAAATAGTAAAAGAGAATTTATATTATTCGTATTCTAATGATTATTAATATATTGATATTTATTTTCCACGAGATACAGTCTTTCAATCGTATAGCCGCAAACTACTAATGTCTTTCTTGACACAAATAAGCTGGAGAGTTATACATTATATATGCAGATATATGAAACAAAACAAATGTTACTAAAAAAACCGCTATATCCGATCGGCAGCCAATTGGTATGTCCGTTAATATTTGTCGCGTAACAAATGAAATGGTACACCATGTAATAAACTTCCTCCTTTATATATAAAATAAAGTAAATGCTTACGCGTGACAGTCGCAGATAAAATGGACGGCATAGAGTTGGTTCCCGCAAGATCCTCATATCGGTAAACTAGCAGAATACCGAGTTTAAGGTACATAGAGAAGAGAGGAAATGTGCAATAAATCCTTGATGTAAGTTAGTCTAGCCCTCTTGTTCTTGTAACTTGTAACGATAAATTCGTGATCGTTAACGTACGTTGCGAAACATTTTGTCTGCGCAAAGATTCGTAACTCATGCGTTAAAAGTTATAGAACAGATCCATCAAATAAGTTACTCCTCCTTCACACATATTGTTACCTGCACTAATTCGATCACCTTCCCCTGTTTCACTTATTGCGCACACATACCGTAGACTAACTTGTTATCAAGAGTTTATTGTACTCGGAAGAAATTTCCAATCGGGCATAAGGATTTCCTACATATTCCTGGTGAGTAGGCTCCTTACAAAGGATTCAGAGTGAAGATCTCGCGGGCCGTATCCTAGAATCTGTCTTTTCCGCGAGAAGAGCCCAAAGTGCCCATTCCCGGCTGGGGCGAATCCGGATCGGCCGCGACCTGTATATATTGCAACTCCTGCAAATCCTGGAACTTCTCGTGATCCCGTATGTGCGCGTAATTGGCGGACAAGCACATCAAGTAGTGTATCAAACTCAGGATGACCAGCATGGCCGCCACGGTTGCCAAGATAAACATCACCTCGGCCTTTTCGACGAAGTCCTTGCAAAAGAGCTTGACTTCCTGAGCTCCGCATACCTGCATATCTTGCACTCTCGTGTTGTTTGGAAACAGGAAGCCTGAAATGGCATAAAATGATTTGATGTTTTTTAGTTTTTAGCGCAACTGAAGAAAGAAAATGCACATGTACTTTAATCAGTTCCTAAAATATTTCTATTTGACTTATCAAAAGTTTCTATTCAAATCATTGAGAACTCACCGAACTGAGTGAAATCAATGCAGTCGTCGAGAGACTGAACACGCGGGTTGTTGCATAAACCCCAAAATATCGTGAATATCAGTGTTGTGATAACTAGAAATGCAAATATCAGAAGCCAAGCTATTTGCAGAATGTAGATGATAGTCATAAACTGGAAAAATAATAGTTTAGTTAAAACACAGAATAATTTTAGTTATAAACAGACTTATGGTAATGAAAACAAATAAAGAAGTTTTATTACTTACAACAGCACAGGAGATACGTCCACCTACTCTGGATCTCCAAGCTCGATAGACTTTGTGTCTTGTGGCACCGGTTGCAAGGCAACCAACACAAAGAATCATAAATCCCAAAGCTGCCATACAAGCACCAATTGATGCGAACACAAGTTGCACAGCTTCCAACCATCCAAGATGTAAATGAAACACCTAATAAATTTTATTTTAATTTAAAAAATTGCATAATTTTCAAATCATTTCCAAAAATATAATTTTATTGAACTGACATACCTGGTCCATCATAAGAGCGCACAATGTTGCACCTCTGTACATTGTTCCACAAAAAATACCAACTCCCAAACAGCACATGATTGTTGCTATGAGAGTTGCATATGGCACTCTGGCCATACAATCATTACACATGTTCCCTGGTAAAGAAAATTTATTCATTTTATTCACATCATATTATAATCAAAATTTGAATATACAAAAACATATAATTAGCAACAAGTATTCCATAGTTCAGTTTAAATCGGAAAGACTTTGGGTAAACATCTGATTTTCAATAAATCTTAAAATGGAAACAGTTAATACTTTGAAGTTAATTTGAGTTGCGTTTTACACTTACTGCAGCTACGTTCCCTCGTATCAACTCCGTAGAAACTATGTTCGGAATATCTGTCTATACTATCCAAACTGCCATTCGCGCATCTGCTACGCATCAGTAAACCGTCGTTGACAGAACGTACTTCGCGTACTCTTATCATCTTAACAATCGTACGAAACAAGACAAAGGACGATCGAACAAAAAACGAAACAAAACGCGTGCGATACAACCGTGTATCCGCCGAAAACGAATTATCAGTGACTAACTCGCAATATCATAATCTACTAACTAATGCTGATGACTAATCGCGTTTATCCGAAGACTCGTCAGATAACGCAACTTTCAAAAGTATACACCATCACACACGTACACCATCTCCTTTTTCATTCACAAGCACGTACATAACACGCGTATAGGTGGTAAGTGTATACGATCTTCTTTTTCATTCACAAACTCGGTAGCGTGTCGTTCGCGTCGACGGAAATAATTAGCGCGTGACGTTTTATTATTGTCTCGACGCCTGTAATTACCTCATTACGGGCTCAATATAGCTATTAAAGCTTAATAAATTCTCGTCTTTTGAGTCACTCTCCTCGCAACCGAGCCAATTGCATTTCACATCGGGTGCGCAATCGGGTCATCAATTATTGATCGAAGATCTCTCTTTTTATACAAGTTAAACATCTCTCTCTCTCTCTCTCTTTTGACTCTGTTTACAACCGTATGGACCGCGGATCTCCTTGTTGTCATTGACACCCGTTCACTTGTTTTCTCAAATACCGATCTTTGTCGCACAACGAACAATCACACCGATTTACATTTCACGCGTGAAATCGTGTGAAGTAATACAACTTTCATCAAATTGAGATTAACTTACCCATATTTGCGCTGCGTTCTCTCGCGTTGTTTCCTGATGATAAGGTTAAAAACGCTAACATGAAGGGAAAAACGGGCAGCGCCCTGAGCAGTGACGAGTGACGCTTGACATGCGCAGCAAGTGCCTTTGAAACTTCACTTTAGCCTTTCCTTAAGCCCAGTATTCACGGTGCTCAAAAATCAGGATTTCCAACAGAGAAAGAGAGAGAGAGTTGATCAATCGAATTTTAAACAATTTGGCCAATTGATCAATGCGATTGGTCAATTCTTTCTCCTTTCTCGTGATCCTCGGACTGACTTCTATTGAAAGATCAATGACCCAACATCCTAACCTAACCTAACCCTAATATCAGTTGGTCAGCGCAAACAAAACGTGGTGAAGGAATATTTTAAAGGGTATCATTAACCTGTCTTATCTGTATTTAAATCCCAAAAGCATGCATTCCTTGGAAGTGAAAGCAAAAGTTTCCAACAAGAAGGGAGAGATTGTAAACAATGTGTTTCAAACCGTATACGGCGCGTTGAAAGTTATTTCACTTGTCGGACAGAAATACGGCTCGAAAGTGAAGCTCACCCGAGGCTGGGCTTACATATTGCAGCCAACACCGGAATTGTGGACGCTGACGTTGCCACACAGAACCCAGATTGTTTACAGTCCGGATATCAGTCTCATAACATATCTCATGGATCTCAGACCTGGAAGTATAATTATCGAAACAGGTAAATCATCAAGGTAATGACGATCCTATTATGTTTTCACAGTTGCTTTCACAATTTAGGTACTGGCAGCGGTTCTCTGTCCCACTCGCTGATTCGAACGATACGTCCGCACGGGCACTTGTATACCTTTGATTTTCACGAGCAACGCGTGTCTCAAGTTAACGCAGAATTCGAGAGACACGGCCTGAGCGATTTTGTCACCGTGCAAAAACGGGACGTTTACGCGGAAGGATTTGGAGAGGATTTGGAGCACACAGTTGACGCCGTCTTCTTAGATCTTCCACATCCGTGGTTTGCCGTAAAGCACGCTGTTGTTGCCTTAAAGAACACGGGTGAGAATTTATCTATCGAGCGTTAACATTTTAAACAATGTTTTCTTGCATATAATACGTGTATAAACAATGCTTTGTTCAATTTAACAGGTGGAAAACTTTGTTCCTTTTCTCCTTGTATCGAGCAGGTTCAGCGCACCTGTTCGACACTGACTTACAAGGGATTCACAGACTTGAACACGTATGAATGTTTGCAAAGAGAAGTAAACGTTCAGTACAGATTTGTACCGGTACTAAATTTGGAAAGTCTCAAGTACAAAGTATGTAAAATTTGTTATTTGTTGAAGAGAGACTTTTTGTCTTTGATTACATAGGATGTGTTGTTCAAAATCTGCAAAATTATATAATTTATTTAATTACAGCACACGAATGATGACGTAGAGAAGAAAAATGAAAAGGAAAAGAAACCAGAAGAGAAACTCCTCACAGCCGCTCACATTCACTCGTTACCCGGCCATACAGGGTTTATTACTATCGCAACGTTACCTCCACGAATATTCAATAAAACACTGATTAAATAGTGTATTTTTGATAATAGTTCACTTATTATTTACTTTAGTTTACCTTCAACCACATCTCATCGGCGTAATTATACTAATCAACGCAGTTTTGCGAACACGAAAAACTGCGACACGAAAGTTTTGAAAGTGTCAGAACAAATCGGATCGACGCTCCTGGACATAACGTGGAAAAGAACCAAATCAATTGATAAAGTAGCTTTTTTATTTACCGAGTCAGTTCGTAAGTAAGCAACGCAAAATGCCGATCGCGGCGCTCGTGAACAGAAACCTATAAGATGTGCTCATAGCCGTTCTCTTTTTTGATAAAAAAATAAAACTGTACCGTGACACTTGGCACTTTACACGTCTGC
>QVOB01025680.1:0-13507 GCA_014839585.1 Pseudomyrmex concolor
TATGTTGAGAAATAAATCGCCACTTTTCCAAAATTTTTGTTTTTTTTTTGTAGGCTAAGTACTTATCGGACTGCCCACGTATGTATTAATACATATTCGTGCGATACAAAACTATTACGGGTTTTATGGCGGGAAAATGGCTTTCTCTTTTAATGATCACGTTTATATTTATCATATTATTTATCATTTTTGATATCAGATATACGTGATATATGAATTACACTAAAGTGTCTTGTACAAGAACAGTGGCGGAAAACCGAGATCTGTATAATTGTATGAGATATATAATTGTATGAGAACGACGAAATGTACTTTACGTGCAAATGTTAATAACGTTACTATTACGCGATGCGTGCGCGATGGCCACAACCACAGCGTCGCGCGCTTCGCACGGATTGTTGGTCAAATTTACTCCAATGAGATATGAGCACCTTTATCACAATAAAATAGAAATTTCCATCGCGCAGGCGGACGTAATTCAGTGATACAATATTTTGATCATATTACATTGCTTTATTCTAAAATATAATACGTCGCGAGAGAAGCAATATTTACATTTCGCAAAAAATGACTCATGTAATAAAGTGAAAAATAGCGCGTTATATTTCGCGTATGTAATTTGAGATTTTCTATGTTACTATACTCATTATGTCTAATATAAATTGTATCAATAGATATAGTGCCGTGAAAATTAAATTAAATTTATCAGATGTTAAAATTTAACAAAATATGGAATAATTTTCAGATATCCCAACCTAAATGTCTGATTAGAGATTTCGTATTTTATTTATATCATTCGTGACAGAACACGAAATGACATTCTATCTATTAGCTTTTACATGCTATGTACAATAAATATTTCAAGATCCGAAAGAGACAGAATATATTCTATACAGAATATATTCTATAGATAACATGACATTATAAAAAACATTAAAAACACACACACTATAACACTATTGAATACAAAGTTTGTTTAAACTTACATGTCGTAAAATCGCAAGTTATCTGATTGTGAAATTAATTGAAAGAAAAACGAAGATAAGAAATTAATTAATTACTCTACTAATTACTTGATATTACTACTATTACTACTATTAGTAATTACTAATGAAAATAGCGCAAAATATGCGTTACAAAAACAAAACTACACAAAAGTTTGCAAGTTTGCTATTTTAATTATTTCTCTCGTACGCAACTCAACTTTCTTAAAAGTTCAAACTTAAGTTTCAAAATTCAAATAGTTAGATCGCTTACTTCAGATTTGACTTTAATCTCGGTAAGGTCTATCTCATACAGACGCATAAGACGCAGGTACGGGTCGCAGGTCACTCGGAATTGACTAATCACATTGATCAAATCAGTAAATCGGACAACGTGATTGGTCAGTTCCGCAAGACTTGCGTCCTGCGACCCATACCTGCGTTTTATATAGATAGACTTTTACAGAAAGTAACGTAATTGCATGAGTCTTGAACGTTTTTATTTTGTGACACAAACGTGTATATTAAATATTTATTAATTCAAAGCTTGATAATTCTTAAAAATTTTTTTGACAGACATGCAATCTATTATAATTGATCGATTTACGATCCGCTATTGGTTTATTTCGCACAGATGAAAAGAACAGAAGAGAAAAGGATAGCCGTAATCCCGAACGCCGCGGCCTTTCGTACGGAGAAAAGTCCATATTACATTTTCGAAATACACGGAATCTGGTATTCTTTTTACGGCGGGATGAAGGAATGATAGATAGTATCGTGAAGCTTCCAGTTATCGGTTACGTGCAAAAGTTTGTCTCATACGTGCGCAGATATATCCTGGCCCGTAGCCATGCCAACGCGCAGGATTGATGAGCTCCGCGGATATTGTGCCCGAAATAAGAGATACCGGAAAGGCTGTCACTCCGTCCCGGACGGAGTTACAGTCATTTACGCCGCCGCGTGCCGGTTTACTTCTTTTGGTGTACGACCGGATTACAAGATTACTACAGCAAACGCGCTTGCATTGTTCATGAGTGTAATTCTTGAAAACGGCTTGGTCGCCGTTGTCGGGAGCAGTCGTTTTTACGGGTCATCGCGGCGCGTATTGATCCCTCGATCTTAAATAGGATCGTTACGTTTATTTTCAGGAGGAACCCCGAATGCCTCTATCAATGGTAATACGCGAACGTGCGGGGATTCGGAACTCGTTTTATCCACTATCGTTTCTACCTTGCACTATCTCCCTCTTTTCCTCTCTCTTTCTTTCTCTTTCTTTCTCTCTCTCTCTCTTCGTCTCTTTGTTTATCTCACTGGACTTATTCGCGCGTTCGAATCTCTCCATCTAGATTTACATAGATCCTCAGGTCAGACTGAAGATTACACATCCGGATACATTGCAGCCGAACCTGCTTCTATAAAAACAAACCAAAAATTTATATGCTTTCAAAATACAACCCTCGCGCGTTGAAAGAAATGAAAGAATACACAGTAGATTTAGGTCGCACTGTTACGTGCCTATGTTAATGATGATTTCTCCGCTTGTGGATCTACTTCGAAAATGCACAGGGATTGAAAATTAATAGTATTTCAGACAAAACAAAACGATAAATGTAAAATTTTTTATCTCTTTCGAGTGTGAATTCAAAATCAATAAAGTTAAAACTCAATAAATAACTCTAAAACTTTGTTTTCAAAATAACATTCCATGGTCATGCCAATATATTATCGTATAAATAAATGTATAATTTACTAAAAAAACAACTTTTGTGTTTTTCTTTTGTATTGTTTTAATATTATTAGGTGAAGTAAAAAGTTCTGAGCGTTTTTTTGCTTTATTTCGACGATGAAAACGCTCAGAACTTTTTACTTCACCTAATACATCATATGCATTTTGAAAACAATAAAAATAAAATAAAGACAATAAAAAAAACAGAAAAATCTATTAATAATCGTTGATATTTTAAACGATTTTTTGATACACAGAGAAGTCCTGTAAACGCGGCACAAAGCGCACTTGCAGGTGTTTCCTTGTGTACACGTGTTGCGCGGAATATAACTGTCTCTCGTAAAGGAGAGATTTAAGTTCAATTAAAATTGTATTACGGCCGTGTTCTTCTTAACAAGTCTGACTGCGGCGATGGATTTTGTACTCCGTTTCCTTTCAGAATAATTAGCCTCCCGGTTCGATTACCGGCGATACTATCGATCTATAACATCTTTGCGTGCTGATCTTTATTTTCCATTTACTCGATTTACCAGAAATCAGATTAGATTGCTATTTGAGGGGATGCGAGAGGGAGGAAGTGCGCTCATTATTTTTCATTTTAGTTTCGCCGGCCGGTATTTTTAACACGTGATTTATAACGTCAATTTAATCTTTACCGATTTCGCAGTGTACTCGAAAGATTACTTCGCGGAACGCGTTATCTGCAGATATTTTTGCCAATACAATAGTGTAGTAGAATAGAACGCACTGTAGTGCTCTTCATCTATAGGCCTAAAATTATGGATTTTCTATAATAAGAGTTTATTCATGAAATTAGAACTCAGCCTACATTGTGGAAAGTGGAACTTCGCCATTATACGACCCGTGTGTGTGTGGATTACATCCAAAATTGCCGCAATCGATTTTAGCCGTATATAAACGCTTGCGTGCTTTTCACTTATTTACACTGTAGCGTTTATTAGCTCACATTCTGTGTTTTTTCAATAATTTAAATTTTCGTGCATCGAGTGTTGTCGTTCGTTGCAAGTCCAAAAAATTTTGTCGCAATCTCTAATATATGCGCGGCAGTTTTTATATAAAATAAACTCACGAACACACAAGGTACGGTAGAATGTATTCTACGGTAATGATCAGACTGTAAGGAAAGAAACTTACATAGGTAGACCTTTATATTAGAAAATAGGCGCGTAATGAAAGAGAGAGAGAGAGGGAGAGAAGTTAAGAACTTGTTTACACGCCTCTACTTAGTGTAGACGAGAAATTCGGTTATTTGGAGGTAAATGGCGTACCTGTCGCTTTCACAGAGCTCTTTTGAATACAGAAAACTTTAGGAAAAAACGTACAGAAAATCGAGACTTATATAAAAACCTTCATACAGCATTTTTTCCCGTTTTTTTCGTAACGTAATTTATAAAAAAAAAACTTACAAAGAGATAAATCGGTCGACAGACTATTAAGAGAGATACTACACAAAGTTTAAAACAAAATGACATTTCGCACGATATGTTAAACAAGATCCGTGTCGCGATTATTAGCTACGTGATTCATTGTACGTGGGAAAAAATTATCCCATTTATCTGCTCCGACACACTAGCGGCAATAATATTCGTCTGTCCGAACTACATATATCGGACAGGTAAGATTAAGAGGTCGTTCTATTGCACACGGCTGTGTGAAATGCGCAACAGTGACTGACGATTCACGGAGTACTCATTGCACTGACGGACGTGAGCAATGTATCTAGTCTTCGTGAACGACCGCTATCGCTTGTCACGGCTCATGAAAACGGGCAAAATCGCGATAATTGACGAATCTTACTCATTCGTCCGACGGGAAACTTATGGCGCTTTGCGGTTAACGTTAGTTAAAAAAATTGCCATCTATTTCAGTAACTCTTTTACGGAAATAAAAGTATAAATACAATAGTTATTCAAGTCTTTCTGCGCCCTTTAACTTCGTTTAACATCCTTAACACCCTTTTGTCGCTTTCGGATGTTGTTGAAACTTTAGAGAAACGGGTTTTTGAGGTTTTTAGATCTTAAAACCCTGATAATACTGTAATACTACTGTCTAACATTACAACATGTCATTATTTTGGCAACAGAAACCTTTACAGGTTGCCACTTTCCCGGTTCAAGAGGAGCCTGAAACTCGCTCCGGCAAGGTCGTTTAAAACCCAACAGGATTATATCTCGAAGAGAGATATTCCTATCGCTATCATATTAGTTAAAAATTTACCGAACAAAATATCTGACAAAATATCGTTATTCTAATCTAACAAGAATGAGCGTAATTGAAATATTTTGCAGATAACAAATAGCTACGAAATTGCTGTTAAATTTGGCGATAGATAGCCAAAACGTAAACGCGCTCGCGGAAATTATGCGGAATCATGTTTCTGATAATATGCGCATTGCAAATTTAATGTTTTGTGTAAACAGTGATTAAACTGTGGTTATTATTTGGTAGCATTTCGGAATGTTCCATATCAAGTTTGCGTAAAACGAGGGAGTTAAAATTTCGAGTGATCTCACACTTCGCTTCGTAATTATGTCTTTAATAAAATAATACAAGTATCTCTCGAATGAAAGATCGTTTCGAAATCGATTTGAAAATTAATTTGGCTAATGGCAACCACATTAGCCAAACTAATTTATAATAGACACTTATAACCCGAAGTAAAATGGAATTATTGCTCGCGCAAAATTTGAATTATTAAATGTAGAATGTCGAGAGATGACATCGCGATTCTCTTAGGTGAGAAATAGTTAAGTACATATTAAATTCTCTGTGTAGCGTGATGATGCACATACATCGTACTATAAACTGCTGCTAACTTACTTCGTATCATCACGCGTAGTTTCGTAAGTATACTATCTCGTCTCTCTCGCAAAATTTTCTTTGAAGTAGTAATTGGCTTGCTTGTTAATGGCCTTTTAGAAGTTTCTAAGCTTGACGAGCGCGGACCGTCTATAAGGCTGAGCTTAATGAAAGGAATTCTGTTACATATTGTACAAACAATTCCGTCACTCTACCGAAATGGTAATTACTTCGTTCGCTATAATGAACCCGAAAATATTTTGAAGATCGATTACGTTCGAGTGCAAAAAAATAGTGTACAAAAAAATTCTTTTTTTTTTTTTTTTAATTGCTCTGAAATCATTCACTGACCGTCCGAAATCGTTTACTAATTGTTCTTTTTTAGTATCGAGCGCATTGTAGAATTATAAAACGCCGGGCTTTAGTCCTCGCTTGACCTGCTTACGTTAACTCGCGCTATTCAAGCCGAGTTCCGTCGAGTACTTTGCAAACTTTGGCGCGCACGTAGGTGGGTACTATAAGTATAAGTACTAGTAAGTAAGTAAGAGAGTAAGTAAGTAAGTAAATATGTATGTATGTATACCGTCAGGTTACGTAGAGTGTGTGTTGGCACGATGGCGTGATACTCAAGTCGCGGACGTTACGTGTTACAGATTTACCCAGATTCGGCAAACCGTTGAACAATCTCACAGTCTCTGTGGGTCGCGAGGCCGTTTTCATCTGCATCGTCGAGGATCTCGGACCGTACAAGGTGAGACGCACATTACACATCCCCCGACCCCACGTTATTTCCACGCGCGGTTGAAGCTCTATATATCGGCGCCTGCACTGTGTGCTGCCGCTGCAATTGCATGCCGCGCTGCGCACGGTGATGTGTCCTCGTGGAAATCGAAACTGAGTTTTGATATGTGATATACAATAGAGAGCGAGTCGTGTGGATTTCACATGTCAATTTGTAAAACGAATTTACTTATCGAAGTTATAGAAGGATTTTCTTTTTGTTTTTTGTTAAATTCAATATCAAAACGTTATGAAAATTTATATACTAATTCTTTTTTCGTCCGCGAAGAAAAAAGCTTTTCGTATGCGCGCGAATTTTCGTTCTAGTGTAATTAATATAAATTTGCCATAAAAGTTTTCATTTCTCTTGCCGACGTTATGAATATAAATAGAAAATGTGAAAGACAGTGAAAAAGCAAGAGAAAGAGAGAGAGAGAGAGAGAGAGAGAGAGAAGATAATGATATATTTTGTTTTATATTATGCTATGCAAATATGATCTTCATCTCTCGTCGAATTACGAAATCATGTCAGTGACTCTCAAGCCGACATGTCGCGGCTGTAAATTGCGATTTGGAAAATTGTCGTCAAGATATACACGCTTTGAAGAGACGACGACGCGACAGGCGACGTCATTACCGAGCCACGTCGGCAAAGTTCTGTAGGGACGAGGAAAGTTAACGAACGGTACAAATAAATTCAAAGCACGGGGATTGGACTAGGATCACAGTGCGTATCTGGGCAACTCCATTTAAGTAGAAATAAAATCCCGCGGGGTGTGAGTTCAGCAGTTTGTTAAGCGGCTCTCCAGGTTTCTCTCTCTTAGCCGCCGCCGCCGCCGCCTCTGTCTTCCCAGCCGATCGTTTCCCCGTCGCGCGTCTGTCTCGTTTCCCTCGTTCTCTCCTTATTTCCCGTTTTCTTCCTCTTCCCAAGCTTGAGCTTGAAGGAGAGAGCTCTGACGCTCTTTCTCGGAAAATACCCATTTTCGTTCCACTTTCTGCTCTTTCGCCCTGCGCGAATCGCGCTCTCCGTGTAGGAGTTATAATTTTATAGATAGCGGCTATCGCGCAAATATTTTTGCAATAAAAAAGCGCGGGAGATTGTTTTATGGCGCGGCGAGATATGTGCATATGCGATATATGTATATGCGACGTATGTATATGTGTGCGCACACGTGCGTTCGAACGGAATCGATGCATTATCCTTACGCGGTTGGTCAACGGACACCTCTGCGGAAATGAAAACGCCGCGGGTCGCGCCTCCTCTGCGGCAATACTCGGCGCAAATATGATAAAAAAGCGCATATACCACTTTGCCCTCTTCTCCCTTCCGGTCTCCGCAAAGAGTCGCACATCCTCGATAATCGATACCAATGACGGCCACCGCGGAATTAACGCTTTCTTAATGCATATAATTGGCTTTGGCCACGCCAGCGGTAACCGATATCGCGTGATTGGCTGCTCTTGTAGCAATTCTCTCCTCGCGTCGCTAATAAGTTATTAATTTTCTTTGACGGAACACATATACACGTGAATTAAATGGGACGTGAATTTGTATCGTTTTGTCAGAAGATGAAATGCGAAGGATACTTTACTTTCAAATGATAACGATGCGAGGAGAAGAGCTTGCATTAGTGTCGCTGACATCGAGTAGTTTATTTATATTTCAACTCGCTTACATGAGTAATGGTGGACTTTGTAGCGAGTTCTCTCTAGAAGCGCGCGTCTCAAATATTTTCCGCTAATAATACAGCGCGTCTTATTACAACTCTCTCGCGCGCGAGAGAGATGTTACTGTCTTGAATAGCGCATGATGATGATACCAATCTCCCCGCTAATTAGTAAAGAACATGTCATTTCCCGCGCTGCGCTCTTCTCTTGCTTTTCAACGCGGTTAATTTAAAGATAAAAATTAATATCTCATGGTATCAGTTGTGCGATTCTTGAAAAAGTAGATGATATAAATATTTTCGTCCAACGTTTAAAAAAAAAAAAAAAAAAAAGACATTGAGAATCGGTCGCGCTTATAACTCTGTAGTATTTTTTATTTTTACCGCGTGTTTCACGCGGAAATAAGCCACGTGCTTCGGGAATAAAACGATTTATGTATTATCTCGTCTCCGCGGCAAATTTTAAAATTTCATTAAAGAGCCGAAATTGCTTCCTACGGAAGTGGAAGCGCCAAGGAAAGGAGGCGGGTTCCCGCGGTGAAGTATTTTTACGGTCCTAAACCTAATTGAAGCCATAGGCGTTCTTGAAACCCCGGGGCGGATTTCGCGAAGATTAGTGCGCGCGGAGGGATTTTTCTTCCTTTTAAATAATTATGATTTCCAACACTTTGTCAGCGCGTATTCTTTTTTATTTCGTTATATTCCTCGAAAAGCAAAGCCACGCAATATACGGAATACAATATAACTCGTATAATACACGCAGAATGGACATTTAAACAGAAATGTCCCGCTTTATATATAATTGAAATATGGAAATTATTAGTATGTTTATATAGGAGAGTATGCAAAGTTTATTAGCATTCGTAACAACGTTAAGATGTGATTAAAAATTATGCCGTGTTAACTCCGATGAATAAATGTATCCTCGAAAACGTAATATTACCGGATTACGCGCACACGTAATAAACGAGAAATGTGAATAATAATACGGCGAATATTGATTATTTTATATTCCGTACGCGCTCACGTTTTCCATGATTTTCCATACGTATAATTGGTCGGTTGCGTAACTTCTACCTCAAGCGCGTTATTGGCCCGTGTCTATTGGCGAAACGTCCTTCCGTTTATATTGTGAGTGTTTGCAACTGCCCCATCAGATTACGAGTTTGATCTCGCAAGAGCCAACCGAGGCTGCCAAATGTTTGTACACCGTCATGTGCCATCTAGTATGTTTCCGCTGCGAGCAAAATATAATCTCATTTCCCAGACAAAACTTTGTTTTCTTCGAAATTGAGTGTCAGAAGTAGGCAAAATTTTTCACCGCAGGATTTTATTTCACGAAAAGTGACATTTCGATGCAATTACGCGCATATTCGTACTAAAGTAAATATGCAAATTTGAGAATTAACTAACAAAAAATACGAGATGGGAAAATTTATGTATATATATATATATATATATATTTTTCTATGTTAAAGCTGAAAATTAATTTTAGCCAATTTCTACGAATTTCGCGATTCCCTCTCGTAACAACGTGCGCGGAAATTTTCCAAAACCTCGGACGTTATACCTCTGAAAGAGCGCAATATATATTCACGATGTTCATTCCATATTAACAAGGAGACGTAAAGCACTTGACGCGATCTTAGACGGGCTGTTTCACATCGAGTATAATACACGCCTCTTAGGACTAATATTCTCCCGAGGGAGGGAACTCTCGAAATCATTATGGCCTGTTGCAAACGTATTGTGCACTTCCTCGCCGTATAGCATTCGGCAAATTGCGCATCCACGAACGCGCGGCGCGGAGTATTCCACAATCTCCTGACGATTCTTGATTACTCGGCGGTCCTTACTGACACGATGCGCGATTTCCCGCACATATCTGACGTCGCTCCAATATGACGGACTTAGGATCAAGGCGCGTTTAACGTTAGAATGCCGGCGCGCCGATCCTTCCCCGACAGTCAATGGTCACAGAAGCAAGAGAAAGGCTCGCCCGCCCGCCGACGATCGACGTAGATGCACGACCTCAAGCTCTGTGATTGTTCGTGCAAACAAGCCGCAGTATTAATTATTCGCGATACCGGCGGTTGCATCGAACGGACCCGGCAGAGTCGGCCGGATATCCCGACGAAGAAGCCGGTTGTTCCGGGAGTTACGATCTTGTCGACGATAATTCCCAGGATCTCCGGGGAAAGGGAGAATTGCGAACTACGCGAGCAGCACACAGCTGAGATTTCCTCTCGAAAGTAACGACGCGTCAATAGTCGCTGCGCTTCTATTTCGTTTCGTCTCTCTCTCTCTCTCTCTCGCGCCACCATCAGTCTCTCACTTGACGTACGATGGTACTGCAAACTGGCCGTTCACGTGCCAGTTTGCTTGTTCTTCCCACTTCGCATCACTCTTCAAGCACGGAGCACGACTACCTTTAGTTTTTTTTTCTTACTTCCGAGGGAATAAGTAATCAACGTATTAATTTGTGCCCAGCCAAGTCGGAAAATGAAACTCATCCTCATACACGGAATCGCTGGCGTGCAATCGAGAAACCGCGGTAGCAAATTAATCCCACGCACACGGAAAGCGCAGCGATGAGATGACCGATGCGGAATGTGGGTTCCGTTTAATTACCCTCTCTCTTACCTGCTGTCTTCCGTTAATAGTATCAAGCTCGCTGGCCAGTCTCTCTTTCTCTCTCTCTCTCTCTTGGTTACACGGAAGCAGACCACCGATATTAATATCGCGAGAGCACTAATTGCGCCAGCCCAGATACAGGTAGAATTCGCGGAACTAGATCCCCGAGATGCCCCTTTGCGTTGCATGCTACGCGTTGCCCGTTGATCGAGGAAGCCATTACATTCGGAGAGTGGATTACAAGTGGGCAAGGTCGGAAACGCGTTTCCTTCCGTTTACGGATATCGGGTCTGAGATGCAAATTTGAATTCACCCCCTTGATTCAGTGTGCATCATCTCTCTGCGTACAGGCCATCGCATCTCCGCGCACATTCAGCCGCTCTCTTCTCTTCGTCGCATAACGTATTACAGATAATGCAAGAGTGCAATAAAGCTGATGCATTTAACATATGTTTAATCGAGCGAGTGTATACTGAAAGCACGTAATATATATCTTGACGCAGCTAGATCGGATATTTAACTATCGCGACGCGGAATTTATGTTCCTCCTTTATTTTATTTACGCGCTACATACACGCTCTCTCTCTCTCTCTATCTCTCTCTCTTTCGCGCGCGCGTTTCCGCCGTTTATTTTTCGGGAAGCAAGATGTAGTTTTGTGTTGATTAAAGTTAAATTTTTTACGGGCGATTACTCTTACCCGATATATATTGGATTTTTGTTTTTTTATCAAATTAAAGACCTCTGACATCACAGCAAAATAATTCTATATAATTTATCCTTTTATTAAAGATTGTTTGCGGGAAACATTGCAGAGAACGCGCGCGGATATAAATTATCGCTCGAAAACATATGTGGCTAATACTCCGTAAAATGCATTTTTGAAGTCTCACTTATCTCGGCAATAGTCGCGCGGAATCGAAAACGACTCCGGCGTTTTCCTCGTCGGTTTTCTCTCTCTCTCTCTCTCTCTCTCTCGGAGGAGTACCTTTTATGCGATTGGTCATCCGAGGTAACTGCTTTCAAGCATTGAACAATAGACACGTGAAGCGTGGCGCAATAAAAAATTTTATCTTTCGTTGAGATACGCTCTTTTAACAGTTACTTATATATTATAGCCGCGTCGATCTCGGTTGACATTTTGACTGACAGGTTGAAATTCAATATCGATCAGATATTTTTGACGGACGTGTTTTCCTTCGTGTGGAGAATTGTGTGGAATGTTACCACTTACTATCATATATTTACTTGTTTGTCTTCTAGGCCTTTTCTGTTGTCAAAACAACTTTGCATCAATTGCTTCATACGCTGTACAGCAAATTTACCGTAAAAGGTGTTTCGAGAATAAACTTGTTTGCACAAACGACAAGCAAGAAACATTTTACATTGCTTTTAGATATAATTTTATAACAGATTGTTTTTTTTTTTGACTGTCAGACGACTGATACATTATTAACGCGTTGGAATAAAGATATGCTTCACTTCGAAGCGGGGTCGAATCGTTTCTGGGTCGGCAACTTTTTCGGTATCCCGCGAGAGTTGCATCAAAAAGAAGGTTTTAATCATTCAGGCAAACGAAGCGACACGAGCAATCTTCTTCCATCTGAAGGTGTGTGCGCGAACCCGCGCTTGAAAGATTGGCCGCGTTTTGATGCAACCCGTATACTTATCGCGGCGAAACGATATTATCGATATGAAATGTTTTGCGAGGGAAACTCGCTCCCGAGCAGAAAGTCTTTCTCTCTCTCTTTCTCTCGCGCGCGCTCTCTCCGTTTCTATCTCTCGCGCTTTAAGTCCGGCTATGTGCATGCGATGGGAAACGCGCTTCAATTTCATTTGGTAGTATTGCCGTGCTCTCTGCCGTGTATTACGATGCTACCTTGCAGTCGCTGCAACAGCACAGCGGCGACGGTGGCAAACTGCAACTTGTAATCCAGAGGCGGAGAACCGTGAGAATCGAAAGGTGAAGATGAAGCGCGGAAGAGGATAGTCGACAGAAAGTGGGATAACGCGTTTCCTCCGACGCATATCTATATATCTACAGGTGCCCGCGTTGTCTGTGCACACGTACGACGCGTGCGGACGCGGGCGTACACATACACACATTTGCTGCTTGTGTACGAAAACAGCTGGCTCCGGAAGGAAGCTTACCCCATTTCCGACCTTTCATTCCGCTTACTGTTTTTCCCTCGCTTCTTCTCTCACGACCACTCCACGGCGAGAATCTCTCTTTTTCCCCGTGCCGCAAAACTCTCCTGTCCTCTTGCTCGCGGAATGCGCTTCGATTCTCCGCTGCGGCTATTGCGCTTCTATGAAACCTGCATGCCGCCGCCACCGCCGTCGCCGCCGCCGCGCATGCAGTCGCAGCAATCGCGAGGAGTTAATTGGACTTTATCACGTCAAACCATTCGGCCCGGCGAAATTACTTCACAGTTGTTTAGTTTCGAATCGCGTGAATGGTCCGCTGGAAATCGAGTGAGTGCGGTCGCTGTCAATAGCGGACGGTTATATTCGTCCGCGGCGCGGGAATGTGATTTTTCTGCTTTTTCATTGTAACGATGAGAGCCTCTCTGAAGGTTGTGAAAAAGTCCGGTATATATCGCTCTCTCTGTACGCACAGGGATGGCGCGCGTCGAGAGAGAAATATCGATAAAGTCTTTAATAGTTTGAGAGAACAAATATTGTATCATTCGGTAAATTAAATTACACGTATAAAACTACGTATATACATTATACATATACATATACATATGTATATATGACTTTTACTTGTATATATAAATACACAATAGAGCAGTACATACTTAGTTTTGTAGAAGTTCAGTGCTTAGTGAATATTGTGTCTTAACAACAGATCAAGAAGATGCACAATAGTGACGAGTTTGCTGCTGACAACTTC
>QVOB01025681.1:0-11238 GCA_014839585.1 Pseudomyrmex concolor
AAATTAAAACATATTTGCAATAAAACTGCATTATAATTAAGTTTAAATTTAAGTTAACTGAATATATATTATATAATGTGTATAACTGTAATATGAATATATATTATATAATGTGTATAATTATAATGTATAATATACTATAATGTATAATATACCATAACTGAAACATGATCTTTTTATTTCACATCACATAAACTTAACCTAACCTAACTTATTTTAAAATTCGCGGCTTGCAATGTCGCTTGCATTTGGTTGGTTGAACTAATACCCCCTTCTCCCATTATGCGCAATGCTAGAATATCGTTCCAATTTGAAACCTAACCTAACCTAACCTAACCTATATTTGTGTTAATAGCATGCTTATTAAAGAACGATGTTGGCAGCTTGCTTTCATAACGATACTTCTAGTGCTGGCAGTAAATTTGGAACGCAGCCTAATTAAACGTTAATCGTGATTGGTCATATCTGACTAATAGTTTATCGCAATTGGTCAATTCCAACGGAACAAGCGGCCGATTAATTTAATCGGAAGATGGCGAAACTGGTTCTAAAACGTATTTTGACGCCACAGAACGATGAAAAACAGAACTATTAAATGACCTTCTGGATCATCTGGTCGTTTCTATATGTAGTTACACCAGTTACACGGAATTGCGTGTCATCGACGTCGTTATTTCGCATGTATGTGTAAGCCTATGATGATAGAGATCTATGCTGCTAATCGCGCAAAACTGCGCGAAACGAATGTTGCGCAAAAAGTGTAATCAATGTGATGTTTTGCGAAAGCTATAACGAGGTGGGTGGTGATAATAGTGGTGATTTTTATTGGCAATTAAATTCTTCGCAGGGTCTCTCCTGGACCCGGAATCTCGCTGTCACGATATCGGAGACACATTGCCATAAAGGCAGGTTTTTCACCTGCGACGACAGTGCGATTCTTTTGCCGAGCTTTTCCTGTGAATTCCCAGAAATTCTTATGGTTATTATTATATATTCTCTATAATACATATACACACAAACGATAAATATATTATCATTCGGTTTAATTAACGCTGATTTTACAGTATGTATCGCATAAAACTTTTCATTTAGAGACACCAAAAGTTTGGTTACGAACTGAAGCTTTTCGAAATTAACTTCGGTGCGATTATATTTTTATATTGTATTTGCATTTCCTTTCTACGCATATTAATGTTAGATATAATATTGTATATTTTATCATAATATCGTTTTATTTATACTTTAATTTTATGTTTCTTTTATATTTTTATCTTTACATTTGAGTTTCAAAATTGCTATTTTTAACATTCAGTTTTGAATCTTTAGTATCTTAAACACAAATTTTATTTTTATTTGCTTTACAAGTGAATAAATAGATATTTTAAATGTGATAAAAATATAGAATCATTCGACACTCTTATATTTCCTACATTGCTTCATTTTCTTGATTATAAAATATGTATTATTGATGAATACATTCTAGTTACTAGAAAATATATTACAGGAGAGAGAAGAAAAAGAATTAAGTGTAAATGTGTGTATGTGTGTGTATATAATTATTTCTAAATCAAAATAAGAATTTTGTTTGTTTTGAAGTTATATATAAGTCATAGAGGTTTTAGAGAATATACACTATAAATAAATGTGTGTGTGTGTGTGTGTGTGTGTGCGTGTGTATAATATTATTGCTATTACAAACTACAAATAAAATGTTTTTTTTTTTAAACTTGAGTTGTTATAAGTTGAATATCAAATACAAAGATTTTCTTTTTGTTTTTATGTATATAATTATATGTATATAATTATATG
Organism: Pseudomyrmex concolor; assembly: GCA_014839585.1. Lineage (NCBI taxonomy): Eukaryota > Metazoa > Arthropoda > Insecta > Hymenoptera > Formicidae > Pseudomyrmex > Pseudomyrmex concolor. The sequence continues at coordinate 1,810 of QVOB01025681.1, forward strand.
TTGTTTTGTTTACTTTCCTTTGTATGGCAATACAGAATGCCGATTCAGGCACCACAGTGGACTGAATTTCTTTCGTGTCCGATCTGTTGTCACGATTTTGATGCGACTGTACGAGGTCCTGTATCACTCGGCTGTGGCCATACCATATGTCGGGCATGCCTTGCCAATCTGCATCGCAAACAATGCCCTTTTGATCAGGTATAATATTTGTTTAATATACATGTATTATGTTGCATTGTTTTGTTTGTACTTAATAATTTTTGTTTATATAGAGTGTCATTAACACTGATGTTGAAAGACTGCCACTAAATGAGGCACTGCTGCAATTGTTGGGCAATCCTATTTCTGCTGTTACTGCTTTGTCGACATCCTTGTCGAATCAGCAGCAAAATTACCAGCAGTTATTACCAGCTGATCAACATGCTAATTATCTGCGAGCCAAGAGTTGCATTGAGGAGCTCGCTCTTTACCTAAAACCATGTCAAACTTCTGGTACCAGTATGTGTCACATATATTTTAATGTTAAATGTTGAATATAAATTGATATAAAAAGGTAATAAAAAATTGTAAGATATAATTAAATTGTTATTTGATGCATAGACATTGGGAGTGGAAGTGCAGGGTTGGTGTCCCGGCCAATGCAACGCAAATTAGTGACATTGCTAGGTTGTCAGCTTGTAGAGCCCGAAGGTAGAGCACGCGCATTACGTGCTGCTCGTAGCCTTGGTGAACGCACTGTCACTGAACTTATATTGCAGCACCAAAATCCACAGCAGCTCAGTGCCAATCTTTGGGCGGCTGTACGTGCGCGAGGCTGTCAGTTTCTCGGTCCAGGTAAGTTTTATTAACTAAGAAAAGCTATAATTTGCGGACCTATCGTATTTTCTTTATATACATACATTGAAATTTTATTATTCCTTTTTTTTATATTCCTTTTGTTTACATTTAGCTATGCAAGAAGAAGTTCTTAAGCTCGTATTACTGGCATTAGAAGACGGTTCGGCACTATCGCGTAAAGTGCTTGTGATGTTTGTTGTGCAACGCTTAGAGCCACATTTTCCGCAAGCTAGTAAAACCAGCATTGGTCATGTGGTACAACTTCTATATCGGGCAAGCTGTTTCAAGGTAATACACAGAAAGTATTAGATCATTTTTTAATCAAATGTCTAATATTAAAAATTATAATAATAAAAAAATATTTAAAAAACTATATTTAACTATTAATTTTACTTTTGCGTTATCAGGTATCAAAACGTGAAGGCGATTCATCACTGATGCAACTTAAAGAGGAATTTCGCACTTACGAGGCTTTGAGACGAGAACATGACGCGCAAATTGTACAAATTGCCACAGAAGCGGGTTTGCGTATTGCACCTGATCAGTGGTCGGCATTGCTTTACGGCGACACCGCTCACAAGTCTCACATGCAGAGCATTATCGACAAATTACAGACTCCTCAGTCGTTCGCACAGAGTGTTCAGGAACTTGTAATAGCACTACAACGTACTCCCGATCCTGGTCAATTGAGCGGTCTTAGACCACAGTTAGAATTACTGGCCGCTATTGATCCTAGTCCAGGTAAACATAATTATTTTATATATTATGTATTCTTGTATAAAAATGTGTTTAGATTTTTAAAGATAAGCTGTTAAAATTGTTTTTCTTAATATAATATATTTCTATCTTATATCTTTCATATTGTTTATATCTTTTATAATATTTAGAAACAGAACCACCGAGTTTGGCCGAGTGTCGGGCGGCTTTAGAAGCCGTAAAAATAGTAGTTGCTGCACTGGTTGACTTCGTGCGACAACACGGAGGCTGCAGCGGTGCTAGTGGCAGCAATCGAAAATCAGCAACGCAAGATAACGGAGGTAACGGACCCGGTGGAGGTCTAAGCTCAGGACAAACAACTGGAAAATATAAAGTCAGTATGTGTAGAGATTTAGCCTTGCGTGGTACATGTCCGCGATCCAACAGCTGCACATTTGCCCATAGCGACACTGAACTTGACAAGTACGTACAATTATATATTTTCTACATTTATTTGCTTGTATCTAAAAGAAAGCACTCGATATGATTGATAGTATCTTTTTTTATAGATACAGGTCAAAAAATCGCAAACTGAGCGTCAAGAATTCAAGTCACATAGACATGAAGAGTGAAAAAAGCAGTAAGGTTTTTAGCAAGCAAAACGGCGATTTGATTACTTATCATTCCACAAAAATACAGGACAGAGAAAGTAACAGTACATTAAATATTTATAAAACATTGTATAATCATCTTAATCGAATATTGTGTTGAATTATTTATTATTTTGTTTAGCTGTTCCAGTTGCAGTGCAACATTCGACAAACATTTCAACTAATCTAGAAAATAATTTAATTGACTCACTGACATCGACTTACATGCTGCCTGCAGCTTCCCAAAATTTGTCACATCTTGGAGTGTGTTCTGTAAAAGGAGGAACAGTAATAGACAACGGCGGACCCCCTGCCATTCATTGCTCTGGACATTTCATAATGTCTCCAGGATCCGTTACCGCCGTTGATTACGGATCTTCATTGACAGCTTCAACAAATCTTGGAGTGTGGGATACTTCGCAAGTTGTACAACCGAATATAACGAACGAAAAAAAAGTGTGTGAGAATAAATATTATATAACAAAATATATAGTAAATACGTGCAATATTTATGAACAAAAATAATAAAATAATTTTTTAGCAACGAACAGCGAAGAGTATGTTAGCGATGTTGTTGCAACGCAGAATGGAGATTCTAAATCAATTGGAAACGATCGTGGGCAAGCAACAACAGCAACAAGCGATGTCATCGCAAATAAAAACGGTAGAAGACGCTGATCATCTTTTTTTACATTCCATACATATTTTTTTAATATGTAACTTAAAATTATATTAATTTTGTACATATAAAACAAAAATGTGCGTATAGTTATATATATATATATAACAATTTAAAAATATATATTTATAGAATTATAATCTTCAGGGAAGTGACTTGTCTTTGGATACATCTAACAATTATTCGATATGGGCCGCTGCGAATAACTTCCGCTATCCTCCCGGAACAGATCCGTCACCACTAGCTCCGCATCTAGTTGACGACGACGGACCTTTCGTATCTCCGTTAGATGCATCTTCCATCACATCTTCCTTGTCGTCGGTCAATAATCACGAATCCATTTCAAGACTGTCTAAAAATCTGATAAGGTAATACAAGTAATATATTAATAATGTACTGTATGTTTTATTTCAAATTATTTACATTTGTTTCTCAAATATTGTCATTAATGTTTACTTAATAATGTTTATTTAATAATATAACACAGGTCTCCATGCAACGGAGCTTTGCAACATCTTAGCTTTTATAATGAAGAAATTGGACCAACTACTGCTCCCCCACTGTCTCCTGCATTCAGAGCACCAAATTCTCTAACTCCTTGGTATTACAGTAATCAACGTAAGTGAGAAATTATTTCTTTTTGATTTATTGCCTTGTTAACTTTATTATTTTTAAATCGACATATTTATTCTAGCATACGCAACATCTGCGAGTCCTACTGGTAGTCTGAACGGCAGTTTCGTCGATGATAATTACATTAATCTGAATCGCAATATTATTTCATCGGAATCGCAGTCGTCGCAATTTTCGAGATCGGAGTACATGTCAAAGGAGTAAGCAGAATATTATCTAGAAAACGTAGCTTTATATAAAATTTATATGCATATGTTATATGTGTTATATTATTGCGTATGTATTTCAGATTAATTCTCGAGTCGCAAAAGGTAAAACAGCAACTCAGACATCTTGAGAAAAAGATCAATGATTTAAAGGTAATGTATTGAGTTTTTTTTTAAGAGAGTTATTTTTAAATCAATGAAGTAGAGAGTTTTTAATTCTTTTATAAAATATTACACTCCTCTTTTGTAGAAACAAAGATGATTTTGTTTTAAATAACATGAAGTTATTTTTACAAATTTTAGTTGGCAACGCAAGGAGCTACCACTTTCTTTACAGCGGGAGAACGTTTGGCGCAATTAGCAGAATTGCGAATGATCGAAGCAGATATTAAGGAGAGGGAAAGAGATGTGCAGAATTGGAGTAACTCATACGTTGGTGGTACTGGCACTACCACTTGTCCTTGGATTCAGTCTTCTAATAATTGGCTATCCAATCAGGAATATAATCAAAATTATAAAGCTGAAAAAGAAGTAAGCTGAATTGTTTTATTTCTAAATAGATTTTTTATCTTGACAAAAATATCATTTGCGTCTATCATTGATTGACGAAAAATTACTTGTTTAATGTATTAATTGTTTGATTAAACAAATATAGGAGGATACATATGAAGCGGGAATTGCGAATGATATGCGCGAACTGGAGCTGCGATGGGAGTTTGAATTGCGTGAACAAGAGAAGCACTGGTCCAGTGGAAGTGAAGAAAAAAAAAACAATATCACCGCCATCACTTCCAAGAACAAATAATGCAACGCTACTTTCCCTCTGTCTCCTTTTCATACTAACCTTCGTTTTTATCCCGTCCACTCTATCCCGGATACATGTATTTTTGCATGTCGAAAAATTGAAGATCTCCGGTCTATTTCTGTAAGTAATGTCGATAAAAAGGTAAGCAGGATCTCTTCGATCTGAACGACTAGTTTAGTAAAAAAACAAAAACAAAACATACACGCAGGCGTGCGAATTTAGATGGACATTCTAAATCTATTTTTAACAATAATTAAATAGACACACATATTAAAGTAAACACTATAAAAAAAAGTACACGATTTTTTAATAATTTTTTAAAACAACTATTAAAGTTAAGCGATATAAATTAAAAAATAAACTTGTATTTCGTATCGTTCATGTAAATCAGACAAGTAATCTATACTGTAATCAACTATAATTTTAAAAAAATCTAAAATTTTCAGTCATTTTTAAGACATTAAGACATTAAGAAGACAAGTATCTTTATACTAATTAATTGGTCTATTTTTTCTTCGTGATATGCCGAAGACAGAAATAGGAAGAGATTCGTGAAAGGAACAGTATGTATTAGAATTTGTTAAAAGTTTAACAATAATACATAGTCAGTGTTTTGTAAACGATGGTTTGTGGCGGGATATATAATATAAACGTGTATAGAGAGAGAAAAACTATATTAATATATTTAATTATATCCGGATCATATATTCTCTCTATCCACGAGAGAAATATATATATTCATACGATTTAATTAAATAATACATTCTGAAAGAATGCTGATCGCCTTTTAACCTGATCGACAAGGTTACACTGTCTTTTAGAATCAGTGAACTCTATTTCTGGAATGTTCGTTCCGATATTCAAAGAACGGCCGCGACTGAGAAAAAGAATAGATTGCTTGTGTACCAATTCTTTCTCTTCTGAAGTTTTATTAGTTTCTTATGTTTCTCGTTTTTTTAAAAAGCCCAACTTTGTTCTTAGTCCTATTCTCTCTTTTTCCGTTATTAATTACTAGCAGTACGCAAACATTTATAGCATATGTAACGTTCTTGGACGTATCGATCTTTAATATTGCTAGTAATAACGGAACATGCCTTAGATGAAGAAAGAAATTACGCTTTTTTTTGTCTTACTCTATGGTTGTTTTTTCCAAATAAATGTTTTATCGGAATGAGCTTTCCAGTACACGGTATAAAGTTTACTGCTTAGAATAATAACAATAATAATAATATATAATAACACGATAACACATTATATTACATGCTTATATACAAAACATTGTAGATATGCATATTTACACACACACGTATACACACACAGACACATATATGTGAAAAAAAAAAAAGAAAATTGCGTTCCTCTTTCTTTTGGAGGAATCTTTTTTTACACTATCAATTCCAAAGGCGGAAAAGAATCGCGAAACTATCAACTCAATCCTGGTAACGGCTTCTTTCGTATTATGTTTTTTTTTTATTTTTGTTATTAAATCAATGCAATAATGTGAACATTTTTTAACACATGTGAAGAAACAGTGTTTTTATAAATGTAGCAATAGTTAATATAATTTTATTATTTGAATGATTGTTAAAGTAATTAATTTTATTATATGAGCCAAAGTTTTGTGTGATGTGACCTCGGCATACATTTATTATTCGTATTAATTAATTTTATTAATGCAAAATTGTTTATTTAAATCAGTGAAAATATTATTGAAAATTGAGATTTGTTTCGAAAAATTCATGTGTGACAAAAAACCTGAAGCTATTTTTAGAAAGCCGTTTCTACGAATGAAGGAGATTTAGTTGTTCTTTTAGGAAATTGAGATGCAATAATAATAATCTAAATCGTCTTTTTTTTTCTATTTTTACGAAATAGTAAAGAGCGATAAAACCAGTTCCAGTTTTAATGGAAAAGCAATGTTTTTTTTTACTACATATATAGGAGTTTTTTTTTTATCGACTCCACTCGTTATCCTCAAGAGGACATGTCCAAACAAAAGTTGTTTTTTCCTGTTTAACAAATGATATGCAAATATGCGGCGCATCAAATTAATATCTACATTTTTAACATATGTTTTAATGTTTGTGAAGATATAAACGTTAAAAAGAAGCAAACTTAAGACATAGCGCATTGATTTGCTTTTCAAGTTTTATAAAATTCAAGTTTATGTTTTACATATATTTATTACATACGTTATACAGTTTTATAAAAATTATAAGATATAACAAGAGAAAGAGAAAGAGTTAATGCATTGTCTTTTTTCGAATTGGCTGCAGTGAAATACTAAATTCTTATATATATCAATTATGTGTTTTGGAAAGATCAAAAAAATTTATCGCGTTGAATAATATAAAAAAAAAAACCGATACACATGTTTTTTACAATTTAATCCATGTATAATTTTACATGTAGTTCTAATTTTGTAGCAATCATTACAAAATTTGTATAGAAAATCAAATAGCAAAGAAAAGAACGCTATTATATTAATTTTGCAAATGGAACGTCTCTGTTATTTTTTATATTATTTGACTTTCACTTAATTATATCGTTATATTTATCAAAACTGTAATCATTGAAACATGAGTTTTATATGTTACAATTACGTAGAAAATAAGATTATTAAGCATAATTACATCAAAACAATACTTAATAGATGAAAGAACCTTGGTGCAATTTTCATTTGTTGTTTTGTTAATTATTATATGCAATAATAATTATTACGCGAAAATGTGTATTGCGAATTTTATTATATAGATTTTATATGTATATATATTTTTTTATTGCTGACTGCGCGCGATAAAAAAATTAAAAAAAAAATAAAAACTAAAATAAAATAAAGACACCAAGAAGTAACGAGCGCAACGCGCGATGCTGTGTTTGTGCAAAATGTGCTTCAGATTTACTATAATATTGCATGTTAAACATGTCGCCAGCTACTACTGTGTATGTATGTACAGTTGAGATACATACGTGTCGATGATAGTATGATTCTACTTGATATATTAACTTGTTCTTTGTTTGAACATTATAATAACACAATATATGAAAGATGTAGTTATATCACATATCTCGGGGTATATGATGATATATATATATATATATAGTTAGTCGACACTTGCCACTTATCAGTACAACACACTTAATTTTTTATAACACATTTGGCCTTTTTCCGTTAATACTGTCTCTGTAATATAATACAAGTTACGTATGATAACATAATTATATATTTATAAAAGCGTAATAATGTATCACAAAATTATATAGTTTAGTAACACTTATATGCATACGATGTATACACTCCAATAACTCAATTATAGCATTGTAACAGGAAGACGCGAGAGGAAAAAACTTATGCGACAGAAATTTATAAGTATTCTAACACATCTTAAGTTTTCTAAATTTGTATCGCAAACTTTGTTCGGGAACTATATAGAATATAAACAAGATCTTTTATTTATCTTATAAATAAATAAATTTTTGTCCTAAGTTTTAGCCACACACACAAAAAAATTGTTTACACATAATATCTTAATTACTGTTATGTACTGTAAGTGTGAAAGTGTACATACAAAAGATATGTATATATATATAAATGTATTTATATATTTTATATATATACATATGTGTATAAATATATTTATTTACTTAATATTAACATTTGTACATACGTCTTTTAATGTATTTGCCTTATTTCCTGATTTCTGTTTATATTTTTCATAATTTGATTTTTAGAACGTTTGCTCTTATATGTGTGTGTGTACATATATATAGAAGCATATACATATAAAATAACAAAGATTTTTCTATTTTCTATCAAATTGTATTCTCATCAAATTTTTTCTTATTTCTCTATGTTAATTTTCGCTTTCATTACGTTGAGCCGGTTGTTCCACTTTCAGATAAAATATCGAATAATTTATCTAATAATTAAAACTCTGATTGTTGTTTTACGTGTCGAACGCAGCTTTGCAGTTGCTAAAATAGTTCTGGAAGTGATTATTGAGATATGCCGGCCCCTTATATTATAAATTTCTCGCGGTTTTCATATAACATTTACATTGGTCGCAGTTAATATAGGTAGTGCTACAAAAGGTCTGTTCTTTTTCCATACTTTGGCTGCACTAGTTCACAGTCTATCTTTTTTTATCCATATTAAAAGGAAAAAGGTAGACTCTAATTATTCCCAAGCCTTAGACTGGATCCTCATGCAGACACCGGCGCTTTGACACCGAGCGTGATTGGTGAATAGGGAGTAGTGAAGATAAATGTGAGGGTAAATTTACCCTCACTACCTGTTTTTCATCAATTACGCTCGGTGTCAAAGCGCCGGTGTCTGCATGAGGATCCAGGCTTACACAGTGTTGCCTGTGTACGTAGCTGGAAAGCACCCAGAGACAAAAGTTGGTCAGTAACATAGACTACGTTTTTACACGCACTGATAAAACCGTTTTAATAACAACCGTTTTCACAAAACTAACCAATCATGAGTATTCCTGTAAAGAATGGAATGACTGTGATTGGCCAGTTTCATAACTTCGGTTGTTATTAATACGGTTTTACCAGTGCGTGTAAACGTAGTCATAGAGCTTATACTCATGGAGAGGCCATGCCTATATGCTAACCATAAAAAGGGCCGCGCGAAGAGCAACAGAGAGATAGATATATTTTGTCTCAACTGTGGCTTCCTCACTCCGTGTTTTCCGTTATTCTCTTCTATAAAAAGTGTCCACAGTTGAAACAGAAAAACATATCTCTCTTTTTCGATCCTCCTTGTACCCGCCATGGCCTCTCCATTCGGTAAAAATCATATATGTAATACTACTATATAGCTAGTTGAGCTCTCTGGGGTCTCAACACTACGGTGCAGACAATGCTCATTCTCGCTTTATTGCTCTTTTATTATCTGTTCAGTTTGTTGTAAAG